>JAGGCT020004145.1:192067-214567 GCA_017654935.2 Phymorhynchus buccinoides
CTACGCAGTGGTGATGGGTGATTACTAGGACCTAGAATGTCTATGATCGTGCTACACAGTGATGGGGATTAATAGGGACAATAGAGATGTACTATGATCAGTGCTACACAGTGAGTGATGGGTGATTACTAGGGACATAGAGATGTCTATGATCAGTGCTACACAGCGAGTGATGGTGATTACTAGTGACATAGAGATGTCTATGATCAGTGCTACACAGTGAGTGATGGGTGATTACTAGGGACATAGAGATGTCTATGATCAGT
The DNA here is from genome assembly GCA_017654935.2 of Phymorhynchus buccinoides. Classification (NCBI taxonomy): domain Eukaryota; kingdom Metazoa; phylum Mollusca; class Gastropoda; order Neogastropoda; family Raphitomidae; genus Phymorhynchus; species Phymorhynchus buccinoides. The sequence goes on from JAGGCT020004145.1 coordinate 192,334, forward strand.
GCTACACAGTGAGTGATGGTGATTACTAGGGACATAGAGATGTCTATGATCAGTGCTACACAGTGAGTGATGGGGGATTACTAGGGACATAGAGATGTATATGATCAGTGCTACACAGTGAGTGATGGTGATTACTAGGGACATAGAGATGTCTATGATCAGTGCTACACAGTGATGGGGGATTACTAGGGACATAGAGATGTCTATGATCAGTGCTACACAGTGATGATGGGGATTACTAGGGACATAGAGATGTTCTATGATCAGTGCTACACAGTGAGTGATGGGGATTACTAGGGACATAGAGATGTCTATGATCAGTGCTACACAGTGAGTGATGGGTGATTACTAGGGACATAGAGATGTCTATGATCAGTGCTACACAGTGAGTGATGGGGATTACTAGGGACATAGAGATGTCTATGATCAGTGCTACACAGTGATGGGGTATTACTAGGGACATAGAGATGTCTATGATCAGTGCTACACAGTGAGTGATGGGTGATTACTAGGGACATAGAGATGTCTATGATCAGTGCTACACAGTGAGTGATGGGTGATTACTAGGGACATAGAGATGTCTATGATCAGTGCTACACAGTGAGTGGTGGGGGATTACTAGGGACATAGAGATGTCTATGATCAGTGCTACACAGTGATGGGGGATTACTAGGGACATAGAGATGTCTATGATCAGTGCTACACAGTGATGGGGTGATTACTAGGGACATAGAGATGTCTATGATCAGTGCTACACAGTGAGTGATGGGGATTACTAGGGACATAGAGATGTCTATGATCAGTGCTACACAGCGAGTGATGGTGATTACTAGGGACATAGAGATGTCTATGATCAGTGCTACACAGTGAGTGATGGTGATTACTAGGGACATAGAGATGTCTATGATCAGTGCTACACAGTGAGTGATGGTGATTACTAGGGACATAGAGATGTCTATGATCAGTGCTACACAGTGAGTGATGGGGATTACTAGGGACATAGAGATGTCTATGATCAGTGCTACACAGCGAGTGATGGTGATTACTAGGGACATAGAGATGTCTATGATCAGTGCTACACAGTGAGTGATGGGTGATTACTAGGGACATAGAGATGTCTATGATCAGTGCTACACAGCGAGTGATGGTGATTACTAGGGACATAGAGATGTCTATGATCAGTGCTACACAGTGAGTGATGGGTGATTACTAGGGACATAGAGATGTCTATGATCAGTGCTACACAGTGAGTGATGGTGATTACTAGGGACATAGAGATGTCTATGATCAGTGCTACACAGTGAGTGATGGGGATTACTAGGGACATAGAGATGTATATGATCAGTGCTACACAGTGATGGGTGATTACTAGGGACATAGAGATGTCTATGATCAGTGCTACACAGTGATGGGGGATTACTAGGGACATAGAGATGTCTATGATCAGTGCTACACAGTGTCTATGATGGGGGGGATTACTAGGGACATAGAGATGTCTATGATCAGTGCTACACAGTGATGGGTGATTACTAGGGACATAGAGATGTCTATGATCAGTGCTACACAGTGAGTGATGGGGGATTACTAGGGACATAGAGATGTCTATGATCAGTGCTACACAGTGATGGGGATTACTAGGGACATAGAGATGTCTATGATCAGTGCTACACAGCGAGTGATGGTGATTACTAGGGACATAGAGATGTCTATGATCAGTGCTACACAGCGAGTGATGGTGATTACTAGGGACATAGAGATGTCTATGATCAGTGCTACACAGTGATGATGGTGATTACTAGGGACATAGAGATGTCTATGATCAGTGCTACACAGTGATGGGGTGATTACTAGGGACATAGAGATGTCTATGATCACTGCTACACAGTGAGTGATGGGGGATTACTAGGGACATAGAGATGTCTATGATCACTGCTACACAGTGAGTGATGGGGGATTACTAGGGACATAGAGATGTCTATGATCACTGCTACACAGTGATGGGGATTACTAGGGACATACAGATGTCTATGATCAGTGCTACACAGTGATGGGGATTACTAGGTACATACAGATGTCTATGATCAGTGCTACACAGTGATGGGGATTACTAGGTACATACAGATGTCTATGATCAGTGCTACACAGCGAGTGATGGGGATTACTAGGGACATAGAGATGTCTATGATCAGTGCTACACAATGAGTGATGGGTGATTACTAGGGACATAGAGATTTCTATGATCAGTGCTACACAGTGATGGGGGATTACTAGGGACATACAGATGTCTATGATCAGTGCTACACAGTGATGGTGATTACTAGGGACATAGAGATGTCTATGATCAGTGCTACACAGTGAGTGATGGGGATTACTAGGGACATAGAGATGTCTATGATCAGTGCTACACAGTGAGTGATGGGGATTACTAGGGACATAGAGATGTCTATGATCAGTGCTACACACAGTGATGGGGATTACTAGGGACATAGAGATGTCTATGATCAGTGCTACACAGTGAGTGATGGGGATTACTAGGGACATAGAGATGTCTATGATCAGTGCTACACAGTGATGGGGATTACTAGGGACATAGAGATGTCTATGATCAGTGCTACACAGTGATGGGGATTACTAGGGACATAGAGATGTCTATGATCAGTGCTACACAGTGAGTGATGGGTGATTACTAGGGACATAGAGATGTCTATGATCAGTGCTACACAGTGATGGGGGATTACTAGGGACATAGAGATGTCTATGATCAGTGCTACACAGTGATGGGGGATTACTAGGGACATAGAGATGTCTATGATCAGTGCTACACAGTGATGGGGGATTACTAGGGACATAGAGATGTCTATGATCAGTGCTACACAGTGATGATGGGGATTACTAGGGACATAGAGATGTCTATGATCAGTGCTACACAGTGATGGGGGGATTACTAGGGACATAGAGATGTCTATGATCAGTGCTACACAGTGAGTGATGGGGATTACTAGGGACATAGAGATGTCTATGATCAGTGCTACACAGTGATGGGGGATTACTAGGGACATAGAGATGTCTATGATCAGTGCTACACAGTGAGTGATGGTGATTACTAGGGACATAGAGATGTCTATGATCAGTGCTACACAGCGAGTGATGGTGATTACTAGGGACATAGAGATGTCTATGATCAGTGCTACACAGTGAGTGATGGTGATTACTAGGGACATAGAGATGTCTATGATCAGTGCTACACAGTGAGTGATGGGGATTACTAGGGACATAGAGATGTCTATGATCAGTGCTACACAGTGATGATGGGGATTACTAGGGACATAGAGATGTCTATGATCAGTGCTACACAGTGATGATGGTGATTACTAGGGACATAGAGATGTCTATGATCAGTGCTACACAGTGAGTGATGGTGATTACTAGGGACATAGAGATGTCTATGATCAGTGCTACACAGTGAGTGATGGGGATTACTAGGGACATAGAGATGTCTATGATCAGTGCTACACAGTGATGGGGGATTACTAGGGACATAGAGATGTCTATGATCAGTGCTACACAGTGAGTGATGGGTGATTACTAGGGACATAGAGATGTCTATGATCAGTGCTACACAGTGAGTGATGGGTGATTACTAGGGACATAGAGATGTCTATGATCAGTGCTACACAGTGATGGGGGATTACTAGGGACATAGAGATGTCTATGATCAGTGCTACACAGTGAGTGATGGGGGATTACTAGGGACATAGAGATGTCTATGATCAGTGCTACACAGTGATGGGGATTACTAGGGACATAGAGATGTCTATGATCAGTGCTACACAGATGAGTGATGGGGATTACTGCTACACAGTGAGTGACATAGAGATGTCTATGATCAGTGCTACACAGTGAGTGATGGGATTACTAGGGACATAGAGATGTCTATGATCAGTGCTACACAGTGAGTGATGGGATTACTAGGGACATAGAGATGTCTATGATCAGTGCTACACAGTGAGTGATGGGGATTACTAGGGACATAGAGATGTCTATGATCAGTGCTACACAGTGAGTGGGGGATTACTAGGGACATAGAGATGTCTATGATCAGTGCTACACAGTGAGTGGGTGATTACTAGGGACATACAGATGTCTATGATCAGTGCTACACAGTGATGGGGATTACTAGGGACATACAGATGTCTATGATCAGTGCTACACAGCGATGATGGGGATTACTAGGGACATAGAGATGTCTATGATCAGTGCTACACAGTGAGTGATGGGTGATTACTAGGGACATAGAGATGTCTATGATCAGTGCTACACAGTGATGGGGGATTACTAGGGACATAGAGATGTCTATGATCAGTGCTACACAGTGATGGGGGATTACTAGGGACATAGAGATGTCTATGATCAGTGCTACACAGTGACTAGGGACATAGAGATGTCTATGATCAGTGCTACACAGCGAGTGATGGGGATTACTAGGGACATAGAGATGTCTATGATCAGTGCTACACAGTGAGTGATGGTGATTACTAGGGACATAGAGATGTCTATGATCAGTGCTACACAGCGAGTGATGGGGATTACTAGGGACATAGAGATGTCTATGATCAGTGCTACACAGTGAGTGATGGGGATTACTAGGGACATAGAGATGTCTATGATCAGTGCTACACAGCGATGGGGGATTACTAGGGACATAGAGATGTCTATGATCAGTGCTACACAGCGAGTGATGGTGATTACCAGGGACATAGAGATGTCTATGATCAGTGCTACACAGTGATGGGGATTACTAGGGACATAGAGATGTCTATGATCAGTGCTACACAGTGATGGGGATTACTAGGGACATAGAGATGTCTATGATCAGTGCTACACAGTGATGGGGGATTACTAGGGACATAGAGATGTCTATGATCAGTGCTACACAGTGATGGGGGATTACTAGGGACATAGAGATGTCTATGATCAGTGCTACACAGTGATGGGGGATTACTAGGGACATAGAGATGTCTATGATCAGTGCTACACAGTGATGGGGGATTACTAGGGACATAGAGATGTCTATGATCAGTGCTACACAGTGACACAGTGGGGGATTACTAGGGACATAGAGATGTCTATGATCAGTGCTACACAGTGAGTGATGGGGATTACTAGGGACATAGAGATGTCTATGATCAGTGCTACACAGTGATGGGTGATTACTAGGGACATAGAGATGTCTATGATCAGTGCTACACAGTGATGGGGATTACTAGGGACATAGAGATGTCTATGATCACTGCTACACAGTGATGGGGTGATTACTAGGGACATAGAGATGTCTATGATCAGTGCTACACAGTGAGTGATGGTGATTACTAGTGACATAGAGATGTCTATGATCAGTGCTACACAGTGAGTGATGGGGGATTACTGTAGAGATGTATATGATCAGTGCTACACAGTGATGGGGGATTACTAGGGACATAGAGATGTCTATGATCAGTGCCACACAGTGATGGGGATTACTATAGAGATGTTTCAAAACAGTGCCTTACTGACATATGCACAGTGATGGTGGTTTATGCTCACTGCAGTCAAGTGCTGTGCAGTTGTGTGTATGGTGAAAGTGTGAAGTGCAGTACGCTCATTGCAGTTAAGTGCTGTGCATTTATGTGACACTGCTGCTGTGCAGTTGTTTGAAGTGTCAAGCGCAGTACGCTATTTTGCAGTCTAGTACTGTGCGATTGTGTGAACAGTGAAAGTGTCAAATGCAATAAGCTCATTGTTGTCAAGTGCTGTGCAGTTGTGTCAACAGTGAAAGTGTCAAGTGCAGTACGCTCATTGCAGTCAAGTGCTGTGCATTTATGTGAACGATGCAAGTATCAAATGCAATGCGCTCATTGCAGTCAAGTGCTGTGCAGTTGTGCGAATAGTGAAAGTGTCAAGTGCAGTGCGCTCATTGCAGTCAAGTGCTGTGCAGTTGTGTGAACAGTGAAAGTGTCAAGTGCAGTACGCTCATTGCAGTCAAGTGCTGCGCAGTTGTGTGAACAGTGAAAGTGTCAAGTGCAGTACGCTATTTGCAGTCAAGTGCTGTGCAGTTGTGTGAACAGTGAGAGAGTTGGGCCAGAACGCTCACGGTTGGAGTGAATATGACCAACCGTGGTTTGCCACGAAAGGCTCTCTATAAATAAAGATGACATTCACCGAGCATGAAGAGTACTACGGGTCTAGCCTTGATGTGGCTACAAAGGCTCTCTATAAATAAAGATGACATTCACCGAGCATGAAGAGTACTACGGGTCTAGCCTTGATGTGGCTACAAAGGCTCTCTATAAATAAAGATGACATTCACCGAGCATGAAGAGTACTACGGGTCTAGCCTTGATGTGGCTACAAAGGCTCTCTATAAATAAAGATGACATTCACCGAGCATGAAGAGTACTACGGGTCTAGCCTTGATGTGGCTACAAAGGCTCTCTATAAATAAAGATGACATTCACCGAGCATGAAGAGTACTACGGGTCTAGCCTTGATGTGGCTACAAAGGCTCTCTATAAATAAAGATGACATTCACCGAGCATGAAGAGCAATACGGGTCTAGCCTTGAAATTTAAGAAAGTACTTCCCCAAGCAGAGCGCCGCAGATAATTGCCATTTGCTGGTTGTTTATTTTGCATTGCTTGTGACATGTACGTTGGAAGTACGCTTGCTATCTTGCTTGCTCATATTGTTGGCATTACTTTTTCATCACACGTGAACTTCAATTGTTGTTGGCTTGCTTGCTTTGTTTATATTGCATTTGTTTGGGTTGTGATTTTTGTATTTCTTCTTGCTTGTTTGTGTTTGTTTATATTGCTGTTTTTGGACACGTGATCTTGAATTGGTATTGCTATTGTTCAAATTGATTGTATTGTTTTCCTTGCTTTATTATATCGTATAGTAGACTGTTCCAAATTCGTCCACTTTAACCTGGTAAGCTGCTGATCACATACACTTAATTATATTGAATAAGCTAATAAATACAACATTTTTATCATTGGGATTCCTTTTAGGGTTTACAACAGTTATGTGCATTCATTATCTCTAAGAATAGATACAGTTTCAAAATGAGTAACCGTGCGTATTGGACAAAATTGCGAGGTGGACGAATCTGTTACGCTTTACCGTAGTGCCCTCTTTCCACTGAACTAACACTAGCCTATAGGCTAGCTCAATGCTGACTACACATGCTGCCAGGCCCAATGGGAGTGGCTACAATGAAGGTCACGGTGTTCTTTCTCTTTCTACTTTTGCTGTCTGTCTGCAGATGACAATGGAGAAGAATAACGAGTAGACTGATTTATTTTATTTTATTGATAATGCATTATATTACTACAACTTTCCCTAGCTTGTTTTGATTTGGCTGCCAAAACAAAAAGACTTCCCGTCTTGGGACACGCTTACACTAGGTAAAGACCTAACATTTCATTTTTCCCAGGACTATTTTTGAGACATATAAGACCGTAAGGCGACAGTCTGGGGCTTTGTCTGGGGGTGCATTGGTCTTGCCTGTCCGATGTGGTCAATGTTTGAATGCACAATACAATAGCTTCTTGGTATTTGTGGTTTTGCTGGTGGGCTCTGCAGTGATGAAATACGGAGTGGTAAACCCACAGACACTTTCACTGGGTGTCCTAGTATTGTGTCTCAATGGTTCTCGAGTGAAGAGCAAGCAAGTGCCCATGATGTTTGTATCTGTTGCTTCGGGTGTGGCCACTCCCCAAGTAACACAGCACGAGTTTCCCGGGCTGGGATGGGTCTGCTCTTGGCTTTTGGGATGGAGGTCAGTGCATCTCTGGGTCTCTTTAGCACCAGTCCTGCAAGTCTTTCTTGATGTCTAGTAGTCTGCGTGCTAATATGAACCGTACATATGCCCGTGCCCCACCACACACACACACACACACACACACGCACACACACAACATGCGCACACACACATACACACACACACACACACACACACACGCACTTGCATATCAGGACCGGATTACTTACTTTTCGAAGTGATTTTCTTAATTGTTCATATGGTGAGCTTCATTTTCCTAAGGCAAAATAGGCCATGTTGAGATAAGTAAGGGTAAAGCACGTTCAGGTGTTTCAATAGCTGTTTTGTTTGATCTCCTGTGATCTCTGGTCAGAGTTATAAGAGAATTTTACCAAATGTTCACTTTGACTTATGATAATATAAGGGGCGGGAGGGGTGTGCACGCAAAGCACACTCCCTCCATCCGGTCCTGCAGATACGTACATGGGAATGACCACAGTATTCCACCCAATGACGTAATGTGTTGGATATTGGATATTGGATATATTAATGCGCCTTTATTAACATAGATACACAAGAAAACAGCAAACAGAAAAGATAACATAAGGAGCAAAAAAAAACAATACATACCCTCTACAATCCAATCCTTGAACGATACATTTAACTTGAAACTAAAGAGCAAGGCATGTATTTGTGAACACAATTCAGCAAAAACCAATACATACCCTCTACAATCCAATCCTTGAACGATACAGTTAACTTGAAACTAAAGAGCAAGGCATGTATTTGTGAACACAATTCAGAAAAAAACAATACATCCCCTCTACAATCCAATCCTTGAACGATACAGTTAACTTGAAACTAAAGAGCAAGGCATGTATTTGTGAACACAATTCAGCAGAAAAGAAAAATCCAAAACGATTGAAAGAGGTGTGGGAAGGTGGGGGGTGGAGACAGTGAGTATGCGATCATCAATGGCAAAAGTTGGAAACAACAACTGGTTGGGTGAGCAGAAGGGATGGGGAAAGTGAGGGGGTGAGGGTGGGGTTACCAAAAAAACCAAGCCTCTTACATTGTTGGGTAAAGAGAACACAATGAAGGGTATCTCTCTCAGTGGACACATGAACACAATGAAGGGTGACACATGAACACAATGAAGGGTACTCTCTCTCAGTGGACACATGAACACAATGAAGGGTATCTCTCTCTCAGTGGACACATGAACACAATGAAGGGTACTCTCTCTCAGTGGACACATGAACACAATGAAGGGTACTCTCTCATGCACAAGTGGACACATGAACACAATGAAGGGTACTCTCTCTCAGTGGACACATGAACACAATGAAGGGTATCTCTCTCAGTGGACACATGAACACAATGAAGGATACTCTCTCAGTGGACACATGAACACAATGAAGGGTACTCTCTCTCAGTGGACACATGAACACAATGAAGGGTATCTCTCTCATCTCAGTGGACACATGAACACAATGAAGGGTACTCTCTCAGTGGACACATGAACACAATGAAGGATACTCTCTCTCAGTGGACACATGAACACAATGAAGGGTACTCTCTCTCTCAGTGGACACATGAACACAATGAAGGATACTCTCTCTCAGTGGACACATGTACACAATGAAGGATACTCTCTCTCTCAGTGGACACATGAACACAATGAAGGGTACTCTCTCTCAGTGGACACATGAACACAATGAAGGATACTCCCTCTCAGTGGACACATGAACACAATGAAGGATACTCTCTCTCAGTGGACACATGAACACAATGAAGGGTACTCTCTCTCAGTGGACACATGAACACAATGAAGGGTACTCTCTCTCAGTGGACACATGTACACAATGAAGGGTACTCTCTCTCTCAGTGGACACATGTACACAATGAAGGATACAATGACACAATGGGGTACTCTCTCTCAGTGGACACATGAACACAATGAAGGGTACTCTCTCAGTGGACACATGAACACAATGAAGGATACTCCTCTCTCAGTGGACACATGAACACAATGAAGGATACTCTCTCTCTCAGTGGACACATGTACACAATGAAGGGTACTCTCTCTCAGTGGACTCTCTCTCTCTCTCAGTGGACACATGAACACAATGAAGGGTACTCTCAGTGGACTCTCTCTCAGTGGACACATGTACACAATGAAGGGTACTCTCTCTCTCAGTGGACACATACACAATCTCTCTCTCAGTGGACACATGAACACAATGAAGGGTACTCTCTCTCTCAGTGGACACATGAACACAATGAAGGGTACTCTCTCTCAGTGGACACATGTACACAATGAAGGGTATCTCTCTCAGTGGACACATGTACACAATGAAGGGTACTCTCTCTCAGTGGACACATGTACACAATGAAGGGTACTCTCTCTCAGTGGACACATGTACACAATGAAGGGTACTCTCTCTCAGTGGACACATGAACACAATGAAGGATACTCTCTCTCAGTGGACACATGTACACAATGAAGGGTACTCTCTCTCAGTGGACACATGAACACAATGAAGGGTACTCTCTCTCTCAGTGGACACATGAACACAATGAAGGGTACTCTCTGAAGGATACTCTCTCTCAGTGGACACATGAACACAATGAAGGATACTCTCTCTCAGTGGACACATGTACACAATGAAGGATACTCTCTCTCAGTGGACACATGTACACAATGAAGGATACTCTCTCTCAGTCTCTCAGTGGACACATGAACACAATGAAGGATACTCTCTCTCTCAGTGGACACATGAACACAATGAAGGATACTCTCTCTCTCAGTGGACACATGAACACAATGAAGGATACTCTCTCTCAGTGGACACATGTACACAATGAAGGATACTCTCTCAGTGGACACATGAACACAATGAAGGATGTGGACACATGTACACAATGAAGGATACTCTCTCTCAGTGGACACATGTACACAATGAAGGATACTCTCTCTCAGTGGACACATGAACACAATGAAGGATACTCTCTCTCAGTGGACACATGTACACAATGAAGGGTACTCTCTCTCTCAGTGGACACATGTACACAATGAAGGATACTCTCTCTCAGTGGACACATGTACACAATGAAGGATACTCTCTCTCTCAGTGGACACATGTACACAATGAAGGGTACTCTCTCTCTCAGTGGACACATGAACACAATGAAGGAAGGGTACTCTCTCTCTCAGTGGACACATGTACACAATGAAGGATACTCTCTCTCACATGAACACAATGAAGGATACTCTCTCTCAGTGGACACATGAACACAATGAAGGATACTCTCTCTCTCAGTGGACACATGAACACAATGAAGGATACTCTCTCTCAGTGGACACATGTACACAATGAAGGATACTCTCTCTCAGTGGACACATGAACACAATGAAGGATACTCTCTCTCAGTGGACACATGTACACAATGAAGGGTGGACACATACTCTCTCTCTCAGTGGACACATGAACACAATGAAGGGTACTCTCTCTCTCTCAGTGGACACATGTACACAATGAAGGATACTCTCTCTCAGTGGACACATGAACACAATGAAGGATACTCTCTCTCAGTGGACACATGTACACAATGAAGGGTACTCTCTCTCTCAGTGGACACATGTACACAATGAAGGGTACTCTCTCTCTCTCAGTGGACACATGTACACAATGAAGGGTACTCTCTCAGTGGACACATGTACACAATGAAGGATACTCTCTCTCTCTCAGTGGACACATGTACACAATGAAGGGTACTCTCTCTGGACACATGTACACAATGAAGGATACTCTCTCTCTCAGTGGACACATGTACACAATGAAGGGTACTCTCTCTCAGTGGACACATGTACACAATGAAGGATACTCTCTCTCTCAGTGGACACATGAACACAATGAAGGATACTCTCTCTCAGTGGACACATGTACACAATGAAGGGTACAACACATGAAAGGATACTCTCTCTCTCAGTGGACACATGTACACAATGAAGGGTACTCTCTCTCTCAGTGGACACATGTACACAATGAAGGGTACTCTCTCTCTCAGTGGACACATGTACACAATGAAGGGTACTCTCTCTCAGTGGACACATGTACACAATGAAGGATACTCTCTCTCAGTGGACACATGTACACAATGAAGGATACTCTCTCTCTCAGTGGACACATGTACACAATGAAGGGTACTCTCTCTCTCAGTGGACACATGTACACAATGAAGGGTACTCTCTCTCAGTGGACACATGTACACAATGAAGGGTACTCTCTCTCTCAGTGGACACATGTACACAATGAAGGATATCTCTCTCTCAGTGGACACATGTACACAATGAAGGATACTCTCTCTCAGTGGACACATGAACACAATGAAGGGTACTCTCTCTCAGTGGACACATGTACACACAATGAAGGGTACTCTCTCTCTCAGTGGACACATGTACACAATGAAGGATACTCTCTCTCTCAGTGGACACATGTACACAATGAAGGATACTCTCTCTCTCAGTGGACACATGAACACAATGAAGGAAGGGTACTCTCTCTCTCAGTGGACACATGAACACAATGAAGGGTACTCTCTCTCTCAGTGGACACATGAACACAATGAAGGGTACTCTCTCTCTCTCAGTGGACACATGAACACAATGAAGGGTACTCTCTCTCAGTGGACACATGAACACAATGAAGGGTACTCTCTCTCAGTGGACACATGAACACAATGAAGGGTACTCTCTCTCAGTGGACACATGAACACAATGAAGGGTACTCTCTCTCTCAGTGGACACATGTACACAATGAAGGATACTCTCTCTCTCAGTGGACACATGAACACAATGAAGGGTACACATGTACACAATGAAGGGTACTCTCTCTCTCAGTGGACACATGAACACAATGAAGGGTACTCTCTCTCTCAGTGGACACATGTACACAATGAAGGGTACTCTCTCTCTCAGTGGACACATGAACACAATGAAGGGTACTCTCTCTCTCAGTGGACACATGAACACAATGAAGGGTACTCTCTCTCTCTCAGTGGACACATGTACACAATGAAGGGTACTCTCTCTCAGTGGACACATGTACACAATGAAGGGTACTCTCTCTCTCAGCACAAGTGGACACATGAACACAATGAAGGATACTCTCTCTCTCAGTGGACACATGAACACAATGAAGGGTACTCTCTCTCAGTGGACACATGAACACAATGAAGGGTACTCTCTCTCTCAGTGGACACATGAACACAATGAAGACACATGTACACACAATGAAGGGTACTCTCTCTCTCAGTGGACACATGTACACAATGAAGGGTACTCTCTCTCTCAGTGGACACATGTACACAATGAAGGATACTCTCTCTCAGTGGACACATGTACACAATGAAGGGTACTCTCTCTCTCAGTGGACACATGAACACAATGAAGGGTACTCTCTCTCTCAGTGGACACATGAACACAATGAAGGGTACTCTCTCTCTCAGTGGACACATGTACACAATGAAGGGTACTCTCTCTCAGTGGACACATGAACACAATGAAGGGTACTCTCTCTCTCAGTGGACACATGAACACAATGAAGGGTACTCTCTCTCTCAGTGGACACATGTACACAATGAAGGACATCTCTCTCAGTGGACACATGCACAATGAAGGGTACTCTCTCTCAGTGGACACATGAACACAATGAAGGGTACTCCTCAGTGGACACATGTACACAATGAAGGATACTCTCTCTCTCAGTGGACACATGTACACAATGAAGGGTACTCTCTCTCTCAGTGGACACATGTACACAATGAAGGATACTCCCTCTCTCAGTGGACACATGTACACAATGAAGGATACTCTCTCTCAGTGGACACATGTACACAATGAAGGGTACTCTCTCTCAGTGGACACATGTACACAATGACACACATGTACACAATGAAGGATACTCTCTCTCAGTGGACACATGTACACAATGAAGGGTACAGTGGACACATGTACACAATGAAGGATACTCTCTCTCTCAGTGGACACATGTACACAATGAAGGGTACAGTGGACACATGTACACAATGAAGGATACTCTCTCTCAGTGGACACATGAACACAATGAAGGATACTCTCTCTCAGTGGACACATGTACACAATGAAGGATACACAATGCTCAGTGGACACATGTACACAATGAAGGGTACTCTCTCTCTCAGTGGACACATGTACACAATGAAGGGTACTCTCTCTCAGTGGACACATGAACACAATGAAGGATACTCTCTCTCAGTGGACACATGTACACAGTGGACACATGCACAAGTACTCTCTCTCAGGACACATGTACTCTCTCTCTCACAATGACACATGTACACAATGGACACATGTACACAATGGACACATGTACACAATGCAAAACTGGACACATGTACACAATGACACATGTACACAAGTACACATGACACATGTACACAATGCAAAAGGACACATGTACACAATGACACATGTACACAATGCAAAAGTGGACACATGTACACAATGACACATGTAGACAATGCAAACGTGGACACATGTACACAATGACACATGTAGACAATGACACATGTAGACAATGACACATGTACACAATGACACATGTACACAGTGCAAAAGTGGACACATGTAGACAATGCAAAAGTGGACACATGTACACAATGCAAAAGTGGACACATGTACACAATGCAAAAGTGGACACATGTACACAATGACACATGTACACAATGACAAATGTAGACAATGACACATGTAGACAATGCAAAAGTGGACACATGTACACAATGACACATGTACACAATGCAAAAGTGGACATAAAGTTGTGTCACCAGTAACTGTTGAAGGCAACGTCGTCCTTAGGACAAAATCTAAATGCAGCGTCACTCTAACCATCAGACACTTCAGGCCTGCTACATGCTAGCTTTCTTCTTAATCATTGGCAAGCTATCACACAAGACACAACATCTTTCTTTCTCTCTCCATTCCTGTCTCTCTTCCTTCCTCTCTCTGTCTACATAATACATTTCAAAACACATGCTAGCTTTCTTCTTAATCATTGGCAAGCTATCACACAAGACACAACATCTTTCTTTCTCTCTCCATTCCTGTCTCTCTCTCTTCCTTCCTCTCTCTGTCTACATAATACATTTCAAAACACATGCTAGCTTTCTTCTTAATCATTGGCAAGCTATCACACAAGACACAACATCTTTCTTTCTCTCTCCATTGCTGTCTCTCTCTCTTCCTTCCTCTCTCTGTCTACATAATACATTTCAAAACACATACTTAAGGGGCCCGGGAAAAACACAATATAAAATCTCAGGCCATTCCTATAGTGTTTGTGGAAACCAAGCTCCAACAGCAAGTGTTGCAGTAGATAATATGGATAGTGTTTGTGGAAACCAAGCTCCAAGTGTTGCATGCAGTAGATAATATGGATAGTGTTTGTGGAAACCAAGCTCCAAGTATTGCAGTAGATAATATGGATAGTGTTTGTGGAAACCAAGCTCCAAGAGCAAGTGTTGCAGTAGATAATATGGATAGTGTTTGTGGAAACCAAGCTCCAAGTGTTGCAGTAGATAATATGGATAGTGTTTGTGGAAACCAAGCTCCAAGTGTTGCAGTAGATAATATGGATAGTTTTGTGGAAACAAGCTCCAAGTGTTGCAGTAGATAATATGGATAGTGTTTGTGGAAACCAAGCTCCAAGTGTTGCAGTAAATATGGATAGTGTTTGTGGAAACCAAGCTCCAAGTGTTGCAGTAGATAATATGGATAGTTTGTGGAAACAAGCTCCAAGTGTTGCAGTAGATAATATGGATAGTGTTTGTGGAAACCAAGCTCCAAGTGTTGCAGTAGATAATATGGATAGTGTTTGTGGAAACCAAGCTCCAAGTGTTGCAGTAGATAATATGGATAGTTTGTGGAAACAAGCTCCAAGTGTTGCAGTAGATAATATGGATAGTGTTTGTGGAAACCAAGCTCCAAGTGTTGCAGTAGATAATATGGATAGTGTTTGTGGAAACCAAGCTCCAAGTGTTGCAGTAGATAATATGGATAGTGTTTGTGGAAACCAAGCTCCAAGTGTTGCAGTAGATAATATGGATAGTGTTTGTGGAAACCAAGCTCCAAGTGTTGCAGTAGATAATATGGATAGTTTGTGGAAACAAGCTCCAAGAGCAAGTGTTGCAGTAGATAATATGGATAGTGTTTGTGGAAACCAAGCTCCAAGTGTTGCATGCAGTAGATAATAATTATGGATATTGTTTGTGGAAACCAAGCTCCAAGTATTGCAGTAGATAATATGGATAGTGTTTGTGGAAACCAAGCTCCAAGTGTTGCAGTAGATAATATGGATAGTTTGTGGAAACCAAGCTCCAAGAGCAAGTGTTGCAGTAGCGAATCCTCCAGGTCATCTGTCAGTCACCTGTCATGTAAGTCATCTGTCATGTCAGTCATGCCATATGTCAGTCATCTGTCATGTCAGTCATCTAGCACACAGTCACGCCAGTCCTCCAGGTCAGCTGTCAGTCATCTGTTAGTCATCTGTCAGTCATGTTAGTCATCTATCAGTCATCTGTTAGTCATCAGTCAGTCATCTGTTAGTCATTTGTTAGTCATCTGTCAGTCATCTGTTAGTCATCTGTCAGTCAGCTGTCAGTCATCTGTTAGTCATCTGCCATGTCAGTCATCTGTCCGTCATCTGTTAGTCATCTGCCAGTCACCTGTTAGTCATCAGTCATCTGTCAGTCATCTAGGAGTCATCTGTCAGTCACCTATCAGTCATCTGTTAGTCATCAGTCATGCGAGTCATGTGTCAGTCATCAGTCATCTGCCGTGTCAGTCATGTCATATGTCAGTCATGTCATTTCAGTCAGGTGTCAGTCAGGTGTCACATCAGTCATATGCCAGTCATGTCAGTCATATGTCAGTCATGTGTCATGTCAGTCATGTATCATGTCAGTCATATGCCATGTCAGCCATCTATCATGTCAGTCATCTATCATGTCAGTCATTTGTCAGTCATGTGTCATGTCAGTCATCCAGTACGCTGTCCAGCCAGTCCTCCAGGTCAGCTGACTCTGCCACCATCTTGGATTCTGCACAACACACAACACGAAACATCGGGTCATGAAACAAAACTGTATCTTTACTGATAATAACACAACACGAAACATTGGGTCATGAAACAAAACTATCTTTACTGATAATAACACAACACGAAACATTGGGTCATGAAACAAAACTGTATCTTTACTGATAATAACACAACACGAAACATTGGGTCATGAAACAAAACACTATGTTTACTGATAATAACAACAACAACAACATGAAACAACAAGATGAACAGTGTATCTTTACTGATAATAACACAACAACAACCTGAAACATCGGGTCATAAAGCAAAACATTGTATGTTTACTGATAATAACAACAAGATGAAACAACTAGATGAACACTGTATGTTTACTGATAACAACAAGATGAAACAACAAGATGAACACTGTATGTTTACTGATAACAACAACAAGATGAAACAACAAGATGAACACTGTATGTTTACTGATAACAACAAGATGAAACAACTAGATGAACACTGTATGTTTATTGATAACAACAACATGAAACAACAAGATGAACACTGTATGTTTACTGATAACAACAACAAGAACAAGATGAACACTGTATGTTTACTGATAATAACAACAACAACAAGATGAACACTGTATGTTTACTGATAATAACAACAACAACAACAAGATGAACACTGTATGTTTACTGATAATAACAACAACAAGATGAAACTGTATGTTTACTGATAATAACAACAACAACAACAAGATGAACACTGTATGTTTACTGATAATAACAACAACAACAACAAGATGAACACTGTATGTTTACTGATAATAACAACAACAACAACAACAACAAGATGAACACTGTATGTTTACTGATAATAACAACAACAACAAGAAGATGAACACTGTATGTTTACTGATAATAACAACAACAACAACAACAAGAAGATGAACACTGTATGTTTACTGATAACAACAAGAACAACAACAAGATGAACACTGTATGTTTACTGATAATAACAACAAGAAGATGAACACTGTATGTTTACTGATAATAACAACAACAACAACAAGATGAACACTGTATGTTTACTGATAATAACAACAAGATGAACACTGTATGTTTACTGATAATAACAACAACAACAAGATGAACACTGTATGTTTACTGAAACAACAACAACAAGATGAACACTGTATGTTTACTGATAATAATAAGCAACAACAAGATGAACACTGTATGTTTACTGATAACAACAAGAACAACAACAAGATGAACACTGTATGTTTACTGATAATAATAACAACAACAACAAGATGAACACTGTATGTTTACTGATAACAACAACAACAACAACAAGATGAACACTGTATGTTTACTGATAATAACAACAACAACAAGATGAACACTGTATGTTTACTGATAATAACAACAAGAACAACAACAAGATGAACACTGTATGTTTACTGATAATAACAACAACAACAACAACAAGATGAACACTGTATGTTTACTGATAATAACAACAAGAACAACAACAAGATGAACACTGTATGTTTACTGATAATAATAACAACAACAACAAGATGAACACTGTATGTTTACTGATAACAACAACAACAACAACAACAAGATGAACACTGTATGTTTACTGATAATAACAACAACAACAAGATGAACACTGTATGTTTACTGATAATAACAACAACAACAACAACAAGATGAACACTGTATGTTTACTGATAACAACAACAACAAGATGAACACTGTATGTTTACTGATAATAATAACAACAAACAACAAGATGAACACTGTATGTTTACTGATAATAACAACAACAACAACAAGATGAACACTGTATGTTTACTGATAATAACAACAACAACAAGATGAACACTGTATGTTTACTGATAACAACAACAACAAGATGAACACTGTATGTTTACTGATAATAACAACAACAACAAGATGAACACTGTATGTTTACTGATAATAACAACAACAACAACAAGATGAACACTGTATGTTTACTGATAACAACAACAACAACAAGATGAACACTGTATGTTTACTGATAATAACAACAACAACAACAAGATGAACACTGTATGTTTACTGATAACAACAACAACAACAACAAGATGAACACTGTATGTTTACTGATAACAACAACAAGAACAAGATGAACACTGTATGTTTACTGATAACAACAACAACAACAAGATGAACACTGTATGTTTACTGATAACAACAACAAGAACAACAACAAGATGAACACTGTATGGTTACTGATAACAACAACAACAACAAGATGAACACTGTATGTTTACTGATAACAACAACAAGAAGAAGATGAACACTGTATGTTTACTGATAATAATAACAACAACAACAAGATGAACACTGTATGTTTACTGATAATAACAACAACAACAACAACAAGATGAACACTGTATGTTTACTGATAATAACAACAACAACAACAAGATGAACACTGTATGTTTACTGATAACAACAACAAGAACAACAACAAGATGAACACTGTATGCTTACTGATAATAACAACAACAACAACAACAAGATGAACACTGTATGTTTACTGATAATAACAACAACAACAAGATGAACACTGTATGTTTACTGATAACAACAACAAGAACAACAACAAGATGAACACTGTATGTTTACTGATAATAACAACAACAAGAAGATGAACACTGTATGTTTACTGATAATAACAACAAGAAGAAGAAGATGAACACTGTATGTTTACTGATAATAACAACAACAACAAGATGAACACTGTATGTTTACTGATAACAACAACAAGAACAACAACAAGATGAACACTGTATGTTTACTGATAATAACAACAACAAGAAGATGAACACTGTATGTTTACTGATAATAACAACAAGAAGAAGATGAACACTGTATGTTTACTGATAATAACAACAACAACAAGATGAACACTGTATGTTTACTGATAATAACAACAACAACAAGATGAACACTGTATGTTTACTGATAATAACAACAACAACAAGAAGATGAACACTGTATGTTTACTGATAATAACAACAACAACAAGATGAACACTGTATGTTTACTGATAATAACAACAACAAGAAGATGAACACTGTATGTTTACTGATAATAACAACAACAACAAGATGAACACTGTATGTTTACTGATAATAATAACAACAACAACAAGATGAACACTGTATGTTTACTGATAATAACAACAACAACAAGATGAACACTGTATGTTTACTGATAATAACAACAACAACAAGAAGATGAACACTGTATGTTTACTGATAATAACAACAACAACAAGATGAACACTGTATGCTTACTGATAATAACAACAAGAAGAAGAAGATGAACACTGTATGTTTACTGATAATAACAACAACAACAAGATGAACACTGTATGTTTACTGATAATAACAACAACAACAAGAAGATGAACACTGTATGTTTACTGATAATAACAACAACAACAAGATGAACACTGTATGCTTACTGATAATAACAACAAGAAGAAGAAGATGAACACTGTATGTTTACTGATAATAACAACAACAAGAAGATGAACACTGTATGTTTACTGATAACAACAACAACAGACTCCAAGGAAGTGGTAGTGCCAGAGACGCAACCAGAGCCGAAATTGACGTCGACTTCACGCACGAATACTCGTGTAACTTCTGGACAGGGAGAACATCTTTGTGAAGGGGGGGAGGAACCATCGCAGATTGACACCGGTGTTAAACGGCCGAGGTCAGAAGAGGAACTTTCCCCTGCTTCGCTGAGCGTGTCACTCCAAGGTGGCTAGGCAATATTCACGTACTGCACGTGCGCGGTCAGCCTCACTCGATGACACGACGGGTAGAGGGTCGGCAAGCATGCCGGCGCGACCTTTTGTTGGCGACACCCGCTTTGTTTTTCGGACATGATAATGGGCCTGTGGACTGGATACGGATTATGGCTATGTTTACTGGACACTCCTTATGGCTTGCGATTCAAACATGCGTTTACTTTCATTAAATGTACGGGGACTTCGGTCTCGCAATAAGAGAAGATCATTATTTAATTACGTTAAAAATAAAAAGTATGACGTTATCTGCTTACAAGAAACACATGTGACAAAAGAAGTAATTGAACAATGGAAACAAGAATGGGGTGGTGGTAAACTTATATGGAATGACTTTAGTGCTCATAGTTCGGGGCAAATTATCCTGTTTCGAAAAGATTTAGTTGAGAAATGTGAAACTGTGTACAATTCTCGTAGAATATTAGCCATAGAAGCTGAACTATCACAGAGAAAAATTACCATCATAAATGTGTATGCTCCAAACGATATTCCTGAGAAGATGGTTTTCTTTAATGAGCTTGATAATGTATTATCTAATCTATTGTTAGAAAACATTATTATTTGTGGAGATTTCAATTGTGTCTTAAATAATGATGTTGATATCGTTGCAGGTGGACCACATGCAAAAACCACTGTGGAAAAATTCCGTGATCTGTTGGGTAGCCACAATCTGTTCGATGTCTGGAGGCTGTTCCATCCCCAGGAAAAAGAATTTACTTGGAGTACAAAATCACCTTTCTTAGCAAGAAGACTCGATTATATAATAACTAGCTCTGATGTATTTGACAAAGCGCTGGAAGCCAGCATTCATTCTATGCCGTTCGCTGACCATAGAGCATGTTCTATTACAGTAAAATTTAGCAATATTAAAAGGGGTCCCGGCTTATGGAAATTTAATAATTCTTTACTGAGAGACCAGGTCTATGTTAATGAAATGAACAACTTGATAGATTTACACACATCAGAAATACAAGAAGGCCCTGACTATCAAATGGAATGGGAAACTTTGAAATTGAAAATTAAAAACTTCACTCTCGATTATAGTAAACTTAAAAGCATTGAGAGGAAAAATGAGCTATTAGACCTATATTGCAGACTGAATGACATAGACACTCAGCTGGCAATAAATCCCCATTGTCTTAAGACTCAAAACGAACGCTCTCAGCTAACTTTAAAAATGGAAATACTTGAAAATTACAAAGCCCGAGCTGCTCAAATAAGATCACGGGTGAAATGGGTAGAAGAGGGAGAAAAACCCCACTAATTCTCAATTTAGAAAAAGCAAGAGCAAATGCTAAAGTAATGGAAGGGATTTTAGATGAAAATATTAAGGTAGTAACTGATCAATCAGAAATAATGAAAGTGCAAAAGAATTACTTTACAAATTTATATAAGAAGAAGATAATGCAGGAAGGCCTGGTGCAAA
>JAGGCT020004145.1:219567-247067 GCA_017654935.2 Phymorhynchus buccinoides
AACAAGATGAACACTGTATGTTTACTGATAACAACAACAACAACAAGATGAACACTGTATGTTTACTGATAATAATAACAACAACAACAACAAGATGAACACTGTATGCTTACTGATAATAACAACAACAACAAACAACAAGATGAACACTGTATGTTTACTGATAATAATAACAACAACAACACGAAACAACAAGATAAACACTATGTTTACTGATAATAACACAACAACAACAACAACAACAACATGAAACAACAAGATGAACACTGTATGCTTACTGATAATAACAACAACAACATGAAACAACAAGATGAACACTATATGTTTATTGATAATAACAACAACAACAACATGAAACAACAAGATGAACACTGTATGTTTACTGATAATAACAACAACAACAACATGAAACAACAAGATGAACACTGTATGTTTACTGATAATAACAACAACAACATGAAACAACAAGAAGAACACTGTATGGAAATTGTAGTATAAAAAAAACCCACCAAAAAACACAGAAGACAGGATTCATAATTCATAATGCATGCAGAGGGAAAGTAGAACAAAATAGAAACTGCAAGGCATAGGTGTGGGTGCATCTGAAAGCAAAGCAGGATATGAACTGCAAGGCATAGGTGTGGGTGCATCTGAAAGTAAAGCAGGATATGAACTGCAAGGCATAGGTGTGGGTGCATCTGAAAGTAAAGCAGGATATGAACTGCAAGGCATAGGTGTGGGTGCATCTGAAAGCAAAGCAGGATATGAACTGCAAGGCATAGGTGTGGGTGCATCTGAAAGTAAAGCAGGATATGAACTGCAAGGCATAGGTGTGGGTGCATCTGAAAGCAAAGCAGGATATGAACTGCAAGGCATAGGTGTGGGTGCATCTGAAAGTAAAGCAGGATATGAACTGCAAGGCATAGGTGTGGGTGCATCTGAAAGTAAAGCAGGATATGAACTGCAAGGCATAGGTGTGGGTGCATCTGAAAGCAAAGCAGGATATGAACTGCAAGGCATAGGTGTGGGTGCATCTGAAAGTAAAGCAGGATATGAACTGCAAGGCATAGGTGTGGGTGCATCTGAAAGCAAAGCAGGATATGAACTGCAAGGCATAGGTGTGGGTGCATCTGAAAGCAAAGCAGGATATGAACTGCAAGGCATAGGTGTGGGTGCATCTGAAAGTAAAGCAGGATATGAACTGCAAGGCATAGGTGTGGGTGCATCTGAAAGCAAAGCAGGATATGAACTGCAAGGCATAGGTGTGGGTGCATCTGAAAGTAAAGCAGGATATGAACTGCAAGGCATAGGTGTGGGTGCATCTGAAAGTAAAGCAGGATATGAACTGCAAGGCATAGGTGCATCTGAAAGCAAAGCAGGATATGAACTGCAAGGCATAGGTGTGGGTGCATCTGAAAGTAAAGCAGGATATGAACTGCAAGGCATAGGTGTGGGTGCATCTGAAAGTAAAGCAGGATATGAACTGCAAGGCATAGGTGCATCTGAAAGCAAAGCAGGATATGAACTGCAAGGCATAGGTGTGGGTGCATCTGAAAGTAAAGCAGGATATGAACTGCAAGGCATAGGTGCATCTGAAAGCAAAGCAGGATATGAACTGCAAGGCATAGGTGTGGGTGCATCTGAAAGTAAAGCAGGATATGAACTGGAAGGCATAGGTGCATCTGAAAGCAAAGCAGGATATGAACTGCAAGGCATAGGTGTGGGTGCATCTGAAAGTAAAGCAGGATATGAACTGCAAGGCATAGGTGTGGGTGCATCTGAAAGTAAAGCAGGATATGAACTGCAAGGCATAGGTGTGGGTGCATCTGAAAGCAAAGCAGGATTGGATATGAACTGCAAGGCATAGGTGTGGGTGCATCTGAATGTAAAGCAGGATATGAACTGCAAGCCATAGGTGTGGGTGCATCTGAAAGTAAAGCAGGATATGAACTGGAAGGCATAGGTGTGGGTGCATCTGAAAGCAAAGCAGGATATGAACTGCAAGCCATAGGTGTGGGTGCATCTGAAAGTAAAGCAGGATATGAAGGCTGTGAACTCTTCACTGTCAGGTCATCAAGGTCACACTCTTTCACATGACATGTCACATGTCACTAAGTCACATGACCCAATACTCACCAATGGTGATGGATGCTGAAGGTTGTGAACTCTTCACTGTCAGATCATCAAGGTCACACTCTGTCACCTTTGACCCTGATGGCTTGTGACCCGCGAAAGATGACTTTGAACTGTCTCCTGATGACCTCGACTTGTCCTCTGGACAGTTTGACCTGTCTTCTGGTGACCTTGACTTGTCCTCTGATGACCTTGGCACATGACCTTGACCACTGGACTGACCTTCAACATCATCATTCTCCAGCAGAAAGTCCAGATCGGCATCGGTTAAGCCAGCAACAGCATTGTTCTTGTTATTCATGGCAGCAACAGCACTACTCTTGTCTGTAAAGCTGGCAACAACACTACTCTTGTCAGTCATGCCGGCAACAGCATCGTTCTTGTCATTCATGGCAGCAACAGCACTCTTCTCTGTAAAGCTGGCAACAGCACTACTCTTGTCAGTTATGCCGGCAACAGCACTACTCTTGTCTGTAAAGCTGGCAACAACACTACTCTTGTCAGTCATGCCCGCAACAGCACTACCCTTGTCAGTTCTTCCACTCTTGTCCCTGGCTGTGGCAGACATTGTCTGTAGCCATGAACCTGTCTCCTTGCTGTCAGGCAGCAATGCTACGTGCTCTGGGTTTGCAGAAGAGGGTCTGACACAGTCAGACATTGTCTGCAGCCATGGACCTGTCTCTTTGCTGTCAGGCAGCAATGCTACGTGCTCTGGGTTTGCAGAAGGGGGGTTGTTTTCTGCCTCTGAGGCTGAAGAGGGGGGCTGGACAGGAGTTGTCTGTCCTTGGTCGTCTGTTTTCTGGTCACACAGACGGGCCAGTCGTCTGTTCTCCTCAGCCATCTGAGTCATGGAGACCAACTGTTCTGCCTGTTAAAAGAAACAGACATTGGAAGTGGTAAGCAATACTGAGTAATATTCATCAGGGTTTCTGAAAATGTAGAGATTGTGCGTATTTACTCTCTAGACCTCTCAAATCGCCCCCTAGAATCTCAAACCATGTGTGAGATATACTCTTTAAAATCTCAAGTAGGCGGTGAGATGACATTAAAATGGCGATTCGTGCGCTGCCACTGCCACAAGCTGGAGAAGCAAGCTAGATCTACTGAAAACAAGATGGTGCAGAGAGCCCTGGCTCTTAAGGCTTGGCTACAGTCTGGCAAGTGTGCAAGAAAACTTGAAAACAAAGAACAGGTTGTTCCGCAAACAGAAAAAAGCAGTGATGTGTGGGGGGTGGGGTGGGGGTGTTGTGCACACACTCGAGCGTGTGTGTTTGTGTGTGTGCACACGCATGCGCACACGTCAATTGGGGCAGAATTTCTTTAATATTTCCGTCCTGACCTTTTAAAATTTGAACCAGGGGGTGGATTCATCTTCAGGATGAACATAGCTACTCAGCAAAATCATCAAATAAATCAACTAGAAATAAAAAAACACCCACATGTGTAGCCTGGTAATACTTCGGAATACCTTTATCGAACACAATAAATCAACTAGAAATAAAAAAAAAACCCACATTTGTAGCCTGGTAATACTTCAGAATACCTTTATCGAACACAATATATCAACTAGTAAGAAAAAACACCCACATTTGTAGCCTGGTAATACTTCGGAATACCTTTATCGAACACAATATATCAACTAGTAAGAAAAAACACCCACATTTGTAGCCTGGTAATACTTCGGAATACTTTTATCGAACACAATATATCAACTAGTAAGAAAAACCCACCAAAACGCCCATATTGTAGCCTGGTAATACTTCGGAACACCTTTATCGAACACTTAATATATCAACTAGAATACCAGTAAGCAATAGACAAGATGGACTAGTAAGCAATAGACAAGATGTGGACAATATAAAAATACTCACTGTGCTTGTTTTTGGTGACAAACAGAACAATGAATGACAAATGGAGCAAATTGAAACAGTGAATCGTTGAGCTTGGAAAACAGCAGCTACAAAGCACACAGAGATTGAAACAGTGAATCGTTGAGCTTGGAAAACAGCAGCTACAAAGCACACAGAGAAACAGTGAATCGTTGAGCTTGGAAAACAGCAGCTACAAAGCACACAGAGATTGAAACAGTGAATCGTTGAGCTTGGAAAACAGCAGCTACAAAGCACACAGAGATTGAAACAGTGAATCGTTGAGCTTGGAAAACAGCAGCTACAAAGCACACAGAGATTGAAACAGTGAATCGTTGGGCTAGGAAAACAGCAGCTACAAAGCACACAGAGATTGAAACAGTGAATCGTTGAGCTTGGAAAACAGCAGCTACAAAGCACACAGAGATTGAAACAGTGAATCGTTGAGCTTGGAAAACAGCAGCTACAAAGCACACAGAGATTGAAACAGTGAATCGTTGAGCTTGGAAAACAGCAGCTACAAAGCACACAGAGATTGAAACAGTGAATCGTTGAGCTTGGAAAACAGCAGCTACAAAGCACACAGAGATTGCAGACTGAATTCAAGCAGCTCAGTTATTTTTGTCATGTCTTTATCTGTTACAAAGGACATAGGAAGGCAGACCACAGGCTAAACAGCTCTGTTTCTTTGTTTTGTCATGTCTTTATCTGTTACAAAGGACACAGGAAGGCAGACCACAGGCTAAACAGCTCTGTTTCTTTGTCATGTCTTTATCTGTTACAAAGGACACAGGAAGGCAGACCACAGGCTAAACAGCTCTGTTTCTTTGTCATGTCTTTATCTGTTACAAAGGACATAGGAAGGCAGACCACAGGCTAAACAGCTCTGTTTCTTTGTCATGTCTTTATCTGTTACAAAGGACACAGGAAGGCAGACCACAGGCTAAACAGCTCTGTTTCTTTGTCATGTCTTTATCTGTTACAAAGGACATAGGAAGGCAGACCACAGGCTAAACAGCTCTGTTTCTTTGTCATGTCTTTATCTGTTACAAAGGACACAGGAAGGCAGACCACAGGCTAAACAGCTCTGTTTCTTTGTCATGTCTTTATCTGTTACAAAGGACACAGGAAGGCAGACCACAGGCTAAACAGCTCTGTTTCTTTGTCATGTCTTTATCTGTTACAAAGGACACAGGAAGGCAGACCACAGGCTAAACAGCTCTGTTTCTTTGTCATGTCTTTATCTGTTACAAAGGACACAGGAAGGCAGACCACAGGCTAAACAGCTCTGTTTCTTTGTTTTGTCATGTCTTTATCTGTTACAAAGGACACAGGAAGGCAGACCACAGGCTAAACAGCTCTGTTTCTTTGTCATGTCTTTATCTGTTACAAAGGACACAGGAAGGCAGACCACAGGCTAAACAGCTCTGTTTCTTTGTTTTGTCATGTCTTTATCTGTTACAAAGGACACAGGAAGGCAGACCACAGGCTAAACAGCTCTGTTTCTTTGTCATGTCTTTATCTGTTACAAAGGACACAGGAAGGCAGACCACAGGCTAAACATCTCTGTTTCTTTGTTTTGTCATGTCTTTATCTGTTACAAAGGACACAGGAAGGCAGACCACAGGCTAAACAGCTCTGTTTCTTTGTTTTGTCATGTCTTTATCTGTTACAAAGGACACAGGAAGGCAGACCACAGGCTAAACAGCTCTGTTTCTTTGTTTTGTCATGTCTTTATCTGTTACAAAGGACATAGGAAGGCAGACCACAGGCTAAACAGCTCTGTTTCTTTGTTTTGTCATGTCTTTATCTGTTACAAAGGACATAGGAAGGCAGACTACAGGCTAAACAGCTCTGTTTCTTTGTCATGTCTTTATCTGTTACAAAGGACACAGGAAGGCAGACCACAGGCTAAACAGCTCTGTTTCTTTGTTTTGTCATGTCTTTATCTGTTACAAAGGACACAGGAAGGCAGACCACAGGCTAAACA
This sequence comes from Phymorhynchus buccinoides, assembly GCA_017654935.2. Taxonomy (NCBI): domain Eukaryota; kingdom Metazoa; phylum Mollusca; class Gastropoda; order Neogastropoda; family Raphitomidae; genus Phymorhynchus; species Phymorhynchus buccinoides. The sequence continues at coordinate 225,559 of JAGGCT020004145.1, forward strand.
GCTCTGTTTCTTTGTCATGTCTTTATCTGTTACAAAGGACACAGGAAGGCAGACCACAGGCTAAACAGCTCTGTTTCTTTGTTTTGTCATGTCTTTATCTGTTACAAAGGACACAGGAAGGCAGACCACAGGCTAAACAGCTCTGTTTCTTTGTCATGTCTTTATCTGTTACAAAGGACACAGGAAGGCAGACCACAGGCTAAACAGCTCTGTTTCTTTGTTTTGTCATGTCTTTATCTGTTACAAAGGACACAGGAAGGCAGACCACAGGCTAAACAGCTCTGTTTCTTTGTTTTGTCATGTCTTTATCTGTTACAAAGGACACAGGAAGGCAGACCACAGGCTAAACAGCTCTGTTTCTTTGTCATGTCTTTATCTGTTACAAAGGACACAGGAAGGCAGACCACAGGCTAAACAGCTCTGTTTCTTTGTCATGTCTTTATCTGTTACAAAGGACACAGGAAGGCAGACCACAGGCTAAACAGCTCTGTTTCTTTGTTTTGTCATGTCTTTATCTGTTACAAAGGACACAGGAAGGCAGACCACAGGCTAAACAGCTCTGTTTCTTTGTCATGTCTTTATCTGTTACAAAGGACACAGGAAGGCAGACCACAGGCTAAACAGCTCTGTTTCTTTGTTTGTCATGTCTTTATCTGTTACAAAGGACATAGGAAGGCAGACCACAGGCTAAACAGCTCTGTTTCTTTGTTTGTCATGTCTTTATCTGTTACAAAGGACACAGGAAGGCAGACCACAGGCTAAACAGCTCTGTTTCTTTGTTTTGTCATGTCTTTATCTGTTACAAAGGACATAGGAAGGCAGACCACAGGCTAAACAGCTCTGTTTCTTTGTCATGTCTTTATCTGTTACAAAGGACACAGGAAGGCAGACCACAGGCTAAACAGCTCTGTTTCTTTGTTTTGTCATGTCTTTATCTGTTACAAAGGACACAGGAAGGCAGACCACAGGCTAAACAGCTCTGTTTCTTTGTTTTGTCATGTCTTTATCTGTTACAAAGGACACAGGAAGGCAGACCACAGGCTAAACAGCTCTGTTTCTTTGTTTTGTCATGTCTTTATCTGTTACAAAGGACATAGGAAGGCAGACCACAGGCTAAACAGCTCTGTTTCTTTGTCATGTCTTTATCTGTTACAAAGGACACAGGAAGGCAGACCACAGGCTAAACAGCTCTGTTTCTTTGCTTTGTCATGTCTTTATCTGTTACAAAGGACACAGGAAGGCAGACCACAGGCTAAACAGCTCTGTTTCTTTGCTTTGTCATGTCTTTATCTGTTACAAAGGACATAGGAAGGCAGACCACAGGCTAAACAGCTCTGTTTCTTTGCTTTGTCATGTCTTTATCTGTTACAAAGGACACAGGAAGGCAGACCACAGGCTAAACAGCTCTGTTTCTTTGTCATGTCTTTATCTGTTACAAAGGACACAGGAAGGCAGACCACAGGCTAAACAGCTCTGTTTCTTTGTTTTGTCATGTCTTTATCTGTTACAAAGGACACAGGAAGGCAGACCACAGGCTAAACAGCTCTGTTTCTTTGTTTTGTCATGTCTTTATCTGTTACAAAGGACACAGGAAGGCAGACCACAGGCTAAACAGCTCTGTTTCTTTGCTTTGTCATGTCTTTATCTGTTACAAAGGACACAGGAAGGCAGACCACAGGCTAAACAGCTCTGTTTCTTTGTCATGTCTTTATCTGTTACAAAGGACACAGGAAGGCAGACCACAGGCTAAACAGCTCTGTTTCTTTGTTTTGTCATGTCTTTATCTGTTACAAAGGACACAGGAAGGCAGACCACAGGCTAAACAGCTCTGTTTCTTTGTCATGTCTTTATCTGTTACAAAGGACACAGGAAGGCAGACCACAGGCTAAACAGCTCTGTTTCTTTGTCATGTCTTTATCTGTTACAAAGGACACAGGAAGGCAGACCACAGGCTAAACAGCTCTGTTTCTTTGTCATGTCTTTATCTGTTACAAAGGACACAGGAAGGCAGACCACAGGCTAAACAGCTCTGTTTCTTTGTCATGTCTTTATCTGTTACAAAGGACACAGGAAGGCAGACCACAGGCTAAACAGCTCTGTTTCTTTGTCATGTCTTTATCTGTTACAAAGGACACAGGAAGGCAGACCACAGGCTAAACAGCTCTGTTTCTTTGTTTTGTCATGTCTTTATCTGTTACAAAGGACACAGGAAGGCAGACCACAGGCTAAACAGCTCTGTTTCTTTGTCATGTCTTTATCTGTTACAAAGGACACAGGAAGGCAGACCACAGGCTAAACAGCTCTGTTTCTTTGTCATGTCTTTATCTGTTACAAAGGACACAGGAAGGCAGACCACAGGCTAAACAGCTCTGTTTCTTTGTTTTGTCATGTCTTTATCTGTTACAAAGGACACAGGAAGGCAGACCACAGGCTAAACAGCTCTGTTTCTTTGTCATGTCTTTATCTGTTACAAAGGACACAGGAAGGCAGACCACAGGCTAAACAGCTCTGTTTCTTTGTCATGTCTTTATCTGTTACAAAGGACATAGGAAGGCAGACCACAGGCTAAACAGCTCTGTTTCTTTGTCATGTCTTTATCTGTTACAAAGGACACAGGAAGGCAGACCACAGGCTAAACAGCTCTGTTTCTTTGTTTTGTCATGTCTTTATCTGTTACAAAGGACACAGGAAGGCAGACCACAGGCTAAACAGCTCTGTTTCTTTGTCATGTCTTTATCTGTTACAAAGGACACAGGAAGGCAGACCACAGGCTAAACAGCTCTGTTTCTTTGTTTTGTCATGTCTTTATCTGTTACAAAGGACACAGGAAGGCAGACCACAGGCTAAACAGCTCTGTTTCTTTGTCATGTCTTTATCTGTTACAAAGGACACAGGAAGGCAGACCACAGGCTAAACAGCTCTGTTTCTTTGTTTTGTCATGTCTTTATCTGTTACAAAGGACACAGGAAGGCAGACCACAGGCTAAACAGCTCTGTTTCTTTGTTTTGTCATGTCTTTATCTGTTACAAAGGACACAGGAAGGCAGACCACAGGCTAAACAGCTCTGTTTCTTTGTCATGTCTTTATCTGTTACAAAGGACATAGGAAGGCAGACCACAGGCTAAACAGCTCTGTTTCTTTGTCATGTCTTTATCTGTTACAAAGGACACAGGAAGGCAGACCACAGGCTAAACAGCTCTGTTTCTTTGTCATGTCTTTATCTGTTACAAAGGACACAGGAAGGCAGACCACAGGCTAAACAGCTCTGTTTCTTTGTTTTGTCATGTCTTTATCTGTTACAAAGGACACAGGAAGGCAGACCACAGGCTAAACAGCTCTGTTTCTTTGTCATGTCTTTATCTGTTACAAAGGACACAGGAAGGCAGACCACAGGCTAAACAGCTCTGTTTCTTTGTTTTGTCATGTCTTTATCTGTTACAAAGGACACAGGAAGGCAGACCACAGGCTAAACAGCTCTGTTTCTTTGTTTTGTCATGTCTTTATCTGTTACAAAGGACACAGGAAGGCAGACCACAGGCTAAACAGCTCTGTTTCTTTTTATTATTTTGATGAACAAAAAACCCTTGCTAACAAGCTACCGGAGATAGATGGATATTATTACCCCCCCGACAGTAGTTGTAATGCCACCGGAAAGGCCTATACAGAACCTACATTCATAGACTATAGTGTACACAACCCTAACCCTATACAGAGACCTACATTCATAGACTATAGTGTACACAACCCTAACCCTATACAGAGACCTACATTCATAGACTATAGTGTACACAACCCTAACCCTATACAGAGACCTACATTCATAGACTATAGTGTACACAACCCTAACCCTATACAGAGACCTACATTCATAGACTATAGTGTACACAACCCTAACCCTATACAGAGACTACATTCATAGACTATAGTGTACACAACCCTAACCCTATACAGAGACCTACATTCATAGACTATAGTGTAACCCTATACAGAGACCTATGTAGACTATAGTGTACACAACCCTAACCCTATACAGAGACCTACATTCATAGGACACATAAGGTAGACAACAGGCTAACCCTATACAGAGACCTACATTCATAGACTATAGTGTACACAACCCTAACCCTATACAGAGACCTACATTCATAGACTATAGTGTACACAACCCTAACCCTATACAGAGACCTACATTCATAGACTATAGTGTACACAACCCTAACCCTATACAGAGACCTACATTCATAGACTATAGTGTACACAACCCTAACCCTATACAGAGACCTACATTCATAGACTATAGTGTACACAACCCTAACCCTATACAGAGACCTACATTCATAGACTATAGTGTACACAACCCTAACCCTATACAGAGACCTACATTCATAGACTATAGTGTACACAACCCTAACCCTATAAACAGCTCTGACCTACATTCATAGACTATAGTGTACACAACCCTAACCCTATACAGAGACCTACATTCATAGACTATAGTGTACACAACCCTAACCCTATACAGAGACCTACATTCATAGACTATAGTGTACACAACCCTAACCCTATACAGAGACCTATCTGTTACAAAGACACATAAGTGTACACAACCCTAACCCTATACAGAGACCTACATTCATAGACTATAGTGTACACAACCCTAACCCTATACAGAGACCTACATTCATAGACTATAGTGTACACAACCCTAACCCTATACAGAGACCTACATTCATAGACTATAGTGTACACAACCCTAACCCTATACAGAGACCTACATTCATAGACTATAGTGTACACAACCCTAACCCTAACAGCAGACCTACATTCATAGACTATAGTGTACACAACCCTAACCCTATACAGAGACCTACATTCATAGACTATAGTGTACACAACCCTAACCCTATACAGAGACCTACATTCATAGACTATAGTGTACACAACCCTAACCCTATACAGAGACCTACATTCATTATCTGTTACAAAGTACACAGGAAGGCACCCTATACAGAGACCTACATTCATAGACTATAGTGTACACAACCCTAACCCTATACAGAGACCTACATTCATAGACTAAGTGTACACAACCCTAACCCTATACAGAGACTTTACATTCATAGTCTTTAGTGTACACAACCCTAACCCTATACAGAGACCTACATTCATAGACTATAGTGTACACAACCCTAACCCTATACAGAGACCTACATTCATAGACTATAGTGTACACAACCCTAACCCTATACAGAGACCTACATTCATAGACTATAGTGTACACAACCCTAACCCTATACAGAGACCTACATTCATAGACTATAGTGTACACAACCCTAACCCTATACAGAGACCTACATTCATAGACTATAGTGTACACAACCCTAACCCTATACAGAGACACATTCATAGACTATAGTGTACAGAACCCTAACCCTATACAGAGACCTACATTCATAGACATAGTGTACACAACCCTAACCCTATACAGAGACCTACATTCATAGACTATAGTGTACACAACCCTAACCCTATACAGAGACCTACATTCATAGACTATAGTGTACACAACCCTAACCCTATACAGAGACCTACATTCATAGACTATAGTGTAGACCACAGGCTAAACAGCTCTGTTTCTTTGTCATGTCACAACCCTAACCCTATACAGAGACCTACATTCATAGACTATAGTGTACACAACCCTAACCCTATACAGAGACCTACATTCATAGACTATAGTGTACACAACCCTAACCCTATACAGAGACCTACATTCATAGACTATAGTGTACACAACCCTAACCCTATACAGAGACCTACATTCATAGACTATAGTGTACACAACCCTAACCCTATACAGAGACCTACATTCATAGACTATAGTGTACACAACCCTAACCCTATACAGAGACCTACATTCATAGACTATAGTGTACACAACCCTAACCCTATACAGAGACTACATTCATAGACTATAGTGTACACAACCCTAACCCTATACAGAGACCTACATTCATAGACTATAGTGTACACAACCCTAACCCTATACAGAGACCTACATTCATAGACTATAGTGTTTATCCCTAACCCTATACAGAGACCTACATTCATAGACTATAGTGTACACAACCCTAACCCTATACAGAGACCTACATTCATAGACTATAGTGTACACAACCCTAAACCCTATACAGAGACCTACATTCATATTGTATAGTGTACACAACCCTAACCCTATACAGAGACCTACATTCATAGACTATAGTGTACACAACCCTAACCCTATACAGAGACCTACATTCATAGACTATAGTGTACACAACCCTAACCCTATACAGAGACCTACATTCATAGACTATAGTGTACACAACCCTAACCCTATACAGAGACCTACATTCATAGACTATAGTGTACACAACCCTAACCCTATACAGAGACCTACATTCATAGACTATAGTGTACACAACCCTAACCCTATACAGAGACCTACATTCATAGACTATAGTGTACACAACCCTAACCCTATACAGAGACCTACATTCATAGACTATAGTGTACACAACGACTGACTCGCCTATATTAAATGTTCCCACTAAATTAATAATCGAACTACAAACGTTTTTAATGTTTGTGATGTACAGGTTAAGTTCAATAATCGAACTACAATCGTTTTTAATGTTTGTGATGTACAGGTTAAGTTCAATAATCGAACTACAAACGTTTTTAATGTTTGTGATGTACAGGTTAAGTTCAATAATCGAACTACAATCGTTTTTAATGTTTGTGATGTACAGGTTAAGTTCAATAATCGAACTACAATCGTTTTTAATGTTTGTGATGTACAGGTTAAGTTCAATAATCGAACTACAATCGTTTTTAATGTTTGTGATGTACAGGTTAAGTTCAATAATCGAACTACAAACGTTTTTAATGTTTGTGATGTACAGGTTAAGTTCAATAATCGAACTACAAACGTTTTTAATGTTTGTGATGTACAGGTTAAGTTCAATAATCGAACTACAATCGTTTTTAATGTTTGTGATGTACAGGTTAAGTTCAATAATCGAACTACAAACGTTTTTAATGTTTGTGATGTACAGGTTAATTTAAATAATCAAACTACAAACGTTTTTAATGTTTGTGATGTACAGGTTAAGTTCAATAATCGAACTACAAACGTTTTTGGCTCACGTCGTTTTTTAAAACAAAGTGAGTCTATAGTATCGTACATGTTCGGTTGTGTGTGTGTGTGTGTATGTGTGTGTGTGTGTGTGTGTGTGTGTGTGTGTGTGTGTGTGTGTGTGTGTGTGTGTGTGTGTGTGTGTGTGTGTGTGTGTGTGTGTGTGTGTGTGTGTGTGTGTGTGTGTGTGTGTGTGTGTGTGTGTGTGTTGTGTGTGTGTTGCGTCCGTGGCCCCGACCTTTAACCTTAACTCAAACCTTAACGTTGTCATTTTCTCTAAACATATAAGGCGTTAGAGGGTTAAAGTTAGCAGGATACTTGATTTTGACGTGAGCCTTCAAGTCACGACGATCAAAGCAGTCAGATACATTGATAAAGAACAAAATAAAGATAATCATTTGTTGCAGAGATTACTGCTGTGCAACCTTTAACCTTGACTCAGTCACACTCTTCAAACTAAAGAAGACTCTCACTCTCCACTGAAACTTTAACGTTGTCATTTTCTCAAAAAAACATAAGATGTTAGAGGGTTAAAGTTAGCAGGATACTTGATTTTGACGTGAGCCTTCAAGTCATGGCGATCAAAGCAGTCAGATACATCGGTAAGGAACAAAAGAAAGAAAATCATTTGTTGCAGAGATTACTGTAACTGTTGTGTTGTACCGAGTAGGAGATACATACTGGAAAGAAGACTCTCCATTAGATATACAAAAACGCTCTTTAAAAAGAAACACAAGACTTCAGGTGTGTACAAATAGGTACATTTTAACGTCGTCAACTTATATTTTCTGTAACAAATGGATGTACCGAGTGTGTGCGTTGACGGCCCGGTTGTTTCGCTTTATTTGCGCCTTTGAGTAACGGTTGTTCGTGTTCATTCGCACATCATCTCTGCGCATAACTTAGCCTACCGCACTTCCGGCAACAAGGCCTAGGCCTAGAGAATAAGAGATCATGCCTTACCTCATAATCAAGACGACGTACTTAACATTTAGCCCACATTCATTTCAGTCTTGAAAAAAAATATACGGAAAATCCAGGGTTCGTCGATTTCACTGCCTTCGACGTACGAATCCTTTGTTAGGCCTAGACGATTGATCACCATGTGCAAAGACTGTACAGGGGAAGATAAACATGGATGAGCTTGCTGGCTGTGACCTTGACCTTTGCTTTGTGGCAGAGGGGGGGGGGGGGAATTAACGAAACGAAAATAAAATATTAGGACTAATATAAAATATCTTACAGAAATGTAGATGATGTGGAACAAGTTTTCATCGCATGAACAATCAGTTTAAAACAGTAACAGATCAGGAGTATGGCCTTACGAATCACGCAACTTCAATTATTAATTTTCTAAGAGTAAGAGGCTTAGACCCACAGGCAAAGACTGTAGGCCTACTACAGGTGTCCGTAGACCCCCCTTACCCCGGGGGGGGGGGGGGGGTCACTATGTTTTTCTGAAAGCTTGGTCAATATGCTTTTCAATTTTACTTGTTTGCCAAAAATAAAAATAGGGCTCCACTATGTTACATGCGCATATATAAACATACATATAATTACATTTTAAAGAAAGGGGTAGGGGTAATTTAATGCATAGAAATAATTTTAATTTACACAGTAAAATAAAAAATAATTCTGTTTTCAGATGCACAAGTGTCTACATAACAGTATTCTCTCTATACAGGCATGGGAATTGTCATGGGAATTCCCATGCCTGCTATAGTAATAACAATCAGACGTGAGCCTTGCAGGCTTTGCCTCTTGTTATAATATATGCTAGGAAGGTGGAGAAAGCCCACAGGCTTGGAAAGAAGGACAAGTGGTTGCAATACATAAAGCCGGAAAGCCTGTTAGAGATCCAAAAAGTTACCGTCCAATCTCACTAACCCCACATTTAGGAAAAGTTTAAGAGGATTTCCAAAATTAGATTAGAAGACTATTTACAAAAACAAAATATTTTACCCAAGTACCAAGCAGAGTATCCTTAAACACCGAAGTTGTACTGAACACATAGTAAAACTGACCTCCCACGTCAGAAAGGCCAAGCAGAGTATCCTTAAACACCGAAGTTGTACTGAACACATAGTAAAACTGACCTCCCACGTCAGAAAGGCCAAGCAGAGTATCCTTAAACACCGAAGTTGTACTGAACACATAGTAAAACTGACCTCCCACGTCAGAAAGGCCAAGCAGAGTATCCTTAAACACCGAAGTTGTACTGAACACATAGTAAAACTGACCTCCCACGTCAGAAAGGCCAAGCAGAGTATCCTTAAACACCGAAGTTGTACTGAACACATAGTAAAACTGACCTCCCACGTCAGAAAGGCCAAGCAGAGTATCCTTAAACACCGAAGTTGTACTGAACACATAGTAAAACTGACCTCCCACGTCAGAAAGGCCAAGCAGAGTATCCTTAAACACCGAAGTTGTACTGAACACATAGTAAAACTGACCTCCCACGTCAGAAAGGCCAAGCAGAGTATCCTTAAACACCGAAGTTGTACTGAACACATAGTAAAACTGACCTCCCACGTCAGAAAGGCCCTGGCTAGAGGAAAAAAGACACTCGCAACTTTTTTTGATATAAAAGCAGCTTATGACACCGTTTGGTGTGGGAGATTACTTTTGAAACTAAATAAGATAGGTATACAAGGTAATATGTTAAATTTTATACAATCTTTTTGAACAAATAGATCGATAACAGTCAGGGTGGGTCAGCACCTATCTTCTAAACATCAAATTGATATGGGAGTGCCCCAGGGCAGCATAATCGCCCCTACATTATTCAATATAATGATACACGAAATTCCTAAATTACCTTTCAAAAACTGCAATATTTCTATGTATGCAGATGATATTGCGATCTGGACTAACCCTAAAAACGGAAAAACAAAACATGAAATGGCCAAAGCCTTAAAAACACACAGCATAATACAGATGTTGTAACAGCTTTTATGGTTTTTATGGTACATGGTTTTTACCTTTCCCCAGATAAATGCCAATCTATGGTATTCTCACGTAGAAGAAATATGTATGAAGAATATAAAATCTGTATTTACGATGAAGTAAAAAACCCAGCAGAACAAGTCAAATTTCTTGGGGTTATTTTAACTTTTAACTTAAACTGGAATGATCACATTGATCACCTAATAACTAAAAGTGCGAAAGCCCTAAATTTTATAAAAATCATTTCAAAAGAAAACGGGGCTAAAGATCAATTTTTTTTAACATATTTAGTAAAAACGTTAATCAGAAGTAGGCTAACATACGGTATGGAGGCCTTTTACTCACTAAAAGATATACAACTGAAAAAAATAGCTACTATGGAACTTCGGGCTCTCAAAATAGCTTTGGGGATTCCATTCTATGCTGTTGGTAAACTTATTTACAGGGACATCGACTGGATCCCTTTGGATCATTTAATTAAACTAAATTGTGCCAAATTGATGGTTCGCTTTCGGGCGGCGGATGCATTTAGCAGACCTGCCTACTTGGAATTTTCCCAATCAGTAGCCCAACCATCAATTTTCAGTAGCATGGCAAATTTTTCCGAAGCATCCACAAACGACGGCAATCGATTTGTTCTCTTCCTGAGCCAAAACGCACTGCTTATGTTTCGCCGATTGAACGTGTTGACGGCAATCGTCTCTACCGCCATGATTCACAGAGAGTCTGCATGGCAGAGGTTGCAGTGAGCATGGTTCGCACCGAGTCGACTTCTGACGATGCAAGGCCACTCCTCCGTGTAAGCTATTTTTAAAACTTGTGCGGTAGGACGATGGTTTTTCTTAGAACAAGATGGTGTGCCAGATGATTTTCGTTTTCTGGTTTGGGTTCGTTTTTCTTCGTTTGAAACATCTCCCGAATCGCTACTGCTGCTGGAGTCCGCCATTTTGTTCAGAGAAAGTCATAAGAACGCATGCGCAGTCACTTCGATAAAAACGGAAGTGACTAGGTTATCGCGCGTGACACAGCGTCTGCTCTTAGAAACAGACAAAACCAGGGAACAGCATAAGCAAAAATAAAATGCGGCGGCAATTTGTTTTCTTTCCGTAGCAACGTTAAGGTTGCCGTAGCTCCGTAGCAAAGCTTTATTTTTCGTAGCTGCTACGGCCAAATCGTAGCAGTAGGCAGGTCTGATTTAGGGAAGAGGAGTTTTTTTCAACCCTCAGTTTGATTAATCAACTAACAGAACAACAACAACAAAATTTAACTTCTGCTAGAGAGACTAAAGTTCAACATATTTATTAGTTTTCTAAAAACTAGATAGATAAATCAAATTTTCACCCAGAGGAGGTCGTCCCACATCCCCAACATGGAACACCTACTTGGGGAGTGGGAACTGCCAGACTTTGATGTCAGTTTAACTATGTACTGATAATAACAACAACAACACAATAACAATAACAATACCTATAACAATGATGTATATAGCATTGTGTCGTCCCACATCCCCAACATGGAACACCTACTTGGGGAGTGGGAACTGCCAGACTTTGATGTCAGTTTAACTATGTACTGATAATAACAACAACAACACAATAACAATAACAATACCTATAACAATGATGTATATAGCATTGTGTCGTCCCACATCCCCAACATGGAACACCTACTTGGGGAGTGGGAACTGCCAGACTTTGATGTCAGTTTAACTATGTACTGATAATAACAACAACAACACAATAACAATAACAATACCTATAACAATGATGTATATAGCATTGTGTCGTCCCACATCCCCAACATGGAACACCTACTTGGGGAGTGGGAACTGCCAGACTTTGATGTCAGTTTAACTAGGTACTCTAAAGAGAAAGAAACTAATATTTTAACTGTTACAGCTAAAGAGAACATGTATAATACCCAACATCAAGTACAAGTTTATACAGATGGTTCTAAACTCTCACCAACCAAAATAGGTTGTTCCTTTACAATACTAGCCTTGAAGATTACTAAATCTTTCCAATTAAATTCAAACTTATCTATTTACAGCGCCGAACTATGATTGTCCTAGACTTATAAATAATACTATTTTATTTACTGACTCTTTGTCCTCTATACAAGGCCTTCAAAAAAAACCAAAATAATAGAGCTGAATTATTACAAGAAATCCTTTTAGGGAACCAACATTACTTTTGCATGGATCCCGTCTCATTGCGGCATTGGCGGTAATGAGATGGCAGACCATGCAGCAAAAAAAGCTGCAGAAAATGTCAGCCAAGAGTCTAATAATGTAGGTTTATCCATAAATGAATGTAATAATTTACTAAAACAAAGTACTTATACTAACTGGAAATCTGAATTGGAACAATATGCCAATAACCTGGGACCCGAAACCAATTAAAAATGGCCTTTTTCTACAAATTCCATATAAATTTTATCATCACTAATATTCCGTCTCCGGACAAATTCTTACTACTGTAAATACAAAGATTACTTATGTGAATGCAGCCAAGCTTTAAATCTGGAGCATTTATTTTCGGGGTGCGCCTATGTTCAACATGAACTACATGATCTTATTGAAAAAGTATCTGAAGAAAAGAAAACCTTCAATTATCACACATTAATTAATCAGAGCGACGATAACTGGACCGTACTGGTCTCGTTCGCACATAATCTACAAAGAGCCTCCTTTGGATACTTATTTCAGCAAAATGTAACTTGTTTTACTGTAAACTTTTATTGGAAAAAATTACAGAACTTTTTTAACATTTTTAACCGGCCTTTAAAAATCTTATAAATACTTTTTACCATAAAGATTGTAAAAGAACACTAACTAGTTATTTGGCTGCATTCCTTGATAGTAACCCTATACAACATAATTAATGAATAGATACTTATATAATTTTAACAAGTCATAAAGATAATATATTACAGATTTATATATATACAATAAACTTTTTAACATTGTGGTCCTGATTTTTAACTTGTAACAAACCATCTTTTAATAACAAAATCCCTCGTCTTACAGGCAGTGTAAGATGGCTAGGCGGCCAGTAACAACAGAAATTTAAACATCCAGTTTTAATGTATTTTAACCCAAACTTTTAATCCTCCCGCTTTTATTAAACTTCATATTAAAGCAAAGAATAAATGTCCCACATGACCCGTTAGCTGGTTGAGAGGACGATTAAACATATTTCAGTCAGAACAAAAAACCAGAACACCCACGTTGTTGCTGGTAATATATTTTGGAACTTTACATCCCTTTGTCAAACCCAATCATGGACTCAATTCCATGAGTCCTTATTATTTCACAGCAAACTAACTAACAACAGATCTGAATCCAATCCAATATTGATCTATAGTAAATCACCAACAAACAAATCTGTATCCACTACAAGTCAAAATTAATTTTGATCCAATCCGTTTCCAGTCCAACATTATGAACCAATCATCATCCAGTTAACATTATTTCATGGCAAATTCACCATCCAGCAAACTCACTGTGAGCCAATCAACATCCAACAAACTCACCATGAACCAATCATCATCCAGTTAACATTATTTAATGGCAAACTCACCATGAGCCAATCAACATCCAGCAAACACCGTGAACCAATCAGCATCCAGTTAACATTATTTCATGGCAAACTCACCGTGAACCAATCAGCATCCAGCAAACTCACCGTGAACCAATCAACATCTAGCAAACTCACCGTGAACCAATCAGCATCCAGCAAACTCACTGTGAACCAATCAACATCCAGCAAACTCACTGTGAACCAATCAACATCCAGCAAACTCACCGTGAACCAATCAGCATCCAGCCCCAGTTGCCGGAACAGGGGCAGACAATTCAAACTGGAGGCCAGCTCCGCACAGTCAAGGGAGAGAACCTGAGAGGCAGGGACGCCCTCCCCCTCCCAGCTCTCCTCGTCCTTGAAGCGGAAATGGGACACAGCACTTCCTGAACATACACACAGCAGGCACCAGGTTGAATGGACATACACACAGCAGGCATGAGGTTGAATGGACATACACACAGCAGGCACCAGGTTGAATGGACATACACACAGCAGGCATGAGGTTGAATGGACATACACACAGCAGGCATGAGGTTGAATGGACATACACACAGCAGGCATGAGGTTGAATGGACATACACACAGCAGGCACCAGGTTGAATGGACATACACACAGCAGGCATGAGGTTGAATGGACATACACACAGCAGGCACCAGGTTGAATGGACATACACACAGCAGGCATGAGGTTGAATGGACATACACACAGCAGGCACCAGGTTGAATGGACATACACACAGCAGGCATGAGGTTGAATGGACATACACACAGCAGGCACCAGGTTGAATGGACATACACACAGCAGGCACCAGGTTGAATGGACATACACACAGCAGGCATGAGGTTGAATGGACATACACACAGCAGGCACCAGGTTGAATGGACATACACACAGCAGGCACCAGGTTGAATGGACATACACACAGCAGGCATGAGGTTGAATGGACATACACACAGCAGGCACCAGGTTGAATGGACATACACACAGCAGGCACCAGGTTGAATGGATATACACACAGCAGGCACGACGTTGAATGGACATACACACAGCAGGCACAAGGTTGAATGAACATACACACAGCAGGCATAAGGTTGAATGGACATACACACAGCAGGCACCAGGTTGAATGGGCATACACACAGCAGGCACCAGGTTGAATGGACATACACACAGCAGGCATGAGGTTGACTGGACATACACACAGCAGGTACAAGGTTGAATGAACATACACACAGCAGGCATGAGGTTGAATGGACATACACACAGCAGGCATGAGGTTGAATGAAGATACAAACAGCAGACACGAGGTTGAATGAACATACACACAGCAGGCACCAGGTTGAAAGAACATACACACAGCAGGCAAACAGTTATGTGAACAGGCACACAGCAGGCATGACGTTAAATTAACATACAACAGGCAAAAATTAAATCGAACATACCCCTCTAGCAGGCATGTGAACATAGGTAACAGCAGGCATGATGTTATGTGTGACATTATGATGTGAACATAGGTACAGCAGGCATGACGTTATGTGTGATGTTATGTGAACATAGGTACAGCAGGCATGACATTATGTGAACATAGGTACAGCAGGCATGACATTATGTGAACATAGGTACAGCAGGCATGACGTTATGTGAACATAGGTACAGGAGGCATGACGTTATGTGCACATAGGTACAGCAGGCATGATGTTATGTGAACATAGGTACAGGAGGCATGACGTTATGTGAACATAGTTACAGGAGGCATGACGTTATGTGAACATAGTTACAGGAGGCATGACGTTATGTGAACATAGTTACAGGAGGCATGACGTTATATGGACATAGGTACAGCAGGCATGCCGTTATGTGAACATAGGTACAGGAGGCATGACGTTATGTGCACATAGGTACAGCAGGCATGATGTTATGTGAACATAGGTACAGCAGGCATGACGTTATGTGAACATAGGTACAGCAGGCATGATGTTATGTGAACATAGGAACAGCAGGCATGATGTTGACATTATGTGAACATAGGTACAGCAGGCATGACATTATGTGAACATAGGTACAGCAGGCATGATGTTGACGTTATGTGAACATAGGTACAGCACGCATGATGTTATGTGAACATAGGTACAGCAGGCATGATGTTATGTGAACATAGGAACAGCAGGCATGATGATTTTATTTTCACTTTCTTTTTGACTGTGAGCTTTGGAATGACTGCTAAAGGGAACAAAAAGACAAGTATCAAATCAAATTCACTTTATTATCTCCCAAGGAGAAATTTTGTTCAGGTGCCAGAATAACAAAGACATCGACATTCAGCATGCATGAATAGGAGCAAAAGTTACACATAATACACACTTAAAGATACACATTATATGTGGATACATACACGTCTAAGAATAAGCATGCATAGTTTCTTTTAACACGATGAACACACATTTAAACCTAAAAGGATCATGAGTTTAGGAGGTGGATGGATCTGGGGATGAAGGATTTCTGTGTCCTGGAGTTGACTTTAAAAGTTTTGTAGCGACGTCCAGAAGGTAATAGTTCGCAATGTTTGTTCAAAACATGGGAGGTGTCATTTACAATCTTCCTGGCTTTATGCTTGGTTCGTCTTTCGTACATCTCATTCAAACCCATCTCTTTCTTTCCAACAACTTTACTACACACATTCACCACATCATCCAACACTCGCTTGTTCTTCAAACACAGACTTCCAAACCAACACATAAAGGAAACAGTAAGCACAGACTCAATGCAGCTACTATAGTACGTATGCAAAATGTTTGAGTTAATACCAATGTTTCTCAGTCTGTGCAAAATAAACAATCTTGATTGACATTTCTTATGTATGTTCTGTGTGTTCTTGTCGAAAGTCAGTTTGTCGTCCAAAATGGTACCTAAGTATTTGTATTCTGAAACTCTTTCCACTGTTTCACCATCAATTTCTACCTTTGGCACAGGGGGTGGATCTTTCCTAAAGTCTATTAACATTTCTTTTGTTTTGAGCACATTGAGGTCCAGATAGTTTTCTTTACACCACAGACAGAATTTCGCAACTTGACTAAAGTAGTGAGAATCAGAATTTGAAAGGTCTTGTATGGCCGAATCGTCTGAATATTTTATGATAGGAACATTCTCAGTACCTCTACAGTTGTTGGTATACAAGGTAAAAAGAACAGGAGAGAGAACAGTACCCTGAGGCGCACCAGTTGAAGTAGAGAGTGGAGAGGAGAGCACTGACTGATAGCGGACTGACTGGCTTCTATTGAGAAGAAAGTTAACGAGCCAGAGGGTCAATTTAGGATCCACATGAAGGTCTAACAACTTCAGAGCTAAAAGGTGTGGCTGAATAGTGTTAAAGGCAGAGGAAAAGTCGATACAAAGAATACGAACGAAAGACTTTGAATCATTTAAATGAATAAAAGCGTTGTGAAGCAGGGTTAGGATCGCATCATCAATGCTCCTGTGTGACTTATAAGCAAACTGAAGGGGGTCTGAATGCTGGCTGGTAAAGGTTAAAAGATGCCGTAGGACAATTCTCTCAAAGCACTTCATAACTATAGAGGTTAGGGCCACAGGGCGATAGTCATTCAGAGCAACGGGGTTCTTTTTCTTGGGCACAGGGCAAATGGTAGAGTTTTTCCAAAGTTTGGGGACAGTGCAGGTTTTGAGAGACCAGTTAAAAATAGAACTAAAAACACCACAAAGTTCAGAGGCACAAGTCTTCAACAGTTTACCATGCAAGACATCTGGACCTGCCGCCTTCCTGACATTCAGTTTTGAAAACAAGGATTTAACAACATCTGGATAAACCTCTAATAGTTCATCACTACTATCTTTAATTTGATGCTCTAGGTTGGTTAACACTTCCGTTAGTTCTGATTCTAAATCTGTCCTCTCAAATCGACAATAAAATTCATTCAGTTTATTGGAGAAAGTGTACTGTTCATCTGGTGACATAATGTTAGCACTTTTGGCACTCTTTGTTTCCCCAGTCAGAACTTTCAACCCTTGCCACGCATCCCTCACATTGCCTGTCTGAAATTTTAGCTCTACTTTTTCTTTGAATTCCCTTTGCCCTTGATGTAATGTAATTCCCCTCTAAGCTGTTTTTGCACTACTTTCCTCTCTGCTTTATTTCCTGATTGAAATGCCACCTTTTTCTTGTTCAAAGTTGCTTTGATTGACTTGGCAATCCATGGTTTATTATTTGCGAATATTTTGATGGTTTTAGTAGGAATTATATTATCTTCACAGAAACGAATATAACATGTAACAACATCGGCAACCTCATGAACATCATTGCACGAATCAACAAGCACGCTCCAGTCAGTACATTCAAAACACCCTTTCAGTTCATCCACACTCTAAGTCGTCCACTCTTTCACACTCTTTTTCTCAATGCGTTGTGTTTGAATTTTCGGTCTGTAGGCAGGAATCAGATGTACAGTGTTATGGTCAGAAGCACCAACTGGGGGAAGAGGAACAGAGCGGTATGCATGTGGAATATTACCATAGCACAAGTCAATTGTCTTGTCTTGTCTCGTATTGCACGTTACATATTGTTTAAAAGATGGTAGAGTTTTTCTTAAATCGCATTTGTTGAAATCCCCCAAAATAAAAGAAGGGGCGTCAGCAGAGATAAGTTGAAGATCGCGAATAGCAGCAGTTATCTCCCTTCCAGCGTGAGCTGCAGAGACAGCATCGAAAACAGGGCAGTATACAACAGTCACAAAAACACGTCCAAATTCACGTGGAAGGTATCTGGGTCGTAAAGACACTGAGAGCAGTTCAACTTCGTTTGTACACACTCGCTTCTTCACTGACACATTTGCACGATCACACCAATGCTCATTCACGTATAAGCACGCGCCACCCCCAACTTTCTTACCCACTTTCTCACACTCTCTGTCCACTCTATACGGCATTCCAAATCCATCAATCATCACACTTTCGTCCGTCACTTTCTCACTAAGCCAAGTCTCTGTGAAACAAAGAAGACAAGCGTTTCTAAATTCGTTGAAAAACTGGCAGTTAGCTCGTATTTCGTCCAGATTGCAGTTGTTGCCATTAGGGCTTAAAGATCGCACGTTAGATAAGATCACTGATGGAAGTGGCAGGCCTAGCATGGCTTTGTTGTTTCTTCTCAGTCTTCTCCTCACACCTCCTCTTCGTCCTCTCTTGCGTTCTTTCACTCTTTCGTTCGCCGTGTTGTTTGCACTATCGGACAGCAGTTCAGGTGGAATGAGGTCTATCACTTTGTTGTTGCAGGCACTGGTGGTTTGCAGACTGAGTAGAAAATCGTGATCGTAACGTAATGTGCCTGTGGTTTGTGGCTGCCCGCCATTTGGAATGGAATCCCACAGAAACACGCCGTGCACACATGTCCGAAATACTGCCAGGAACAGGATAAAGATCCTGAACACAGACACAGCTTCCATGCTGCACCACTCACGATCCTCCTTGTACAAGTAAACGAGACAGGAACAAGACTATGATACCAAAAATACAAATTATTGACAGAGCACGTGCACCCGTGTGTCGCCCCTCGTGAAGCGCCACCTACCTTTATGAAAATTGAGATGCAACTGTTGAGCTGTGGAATGATTGCTAAAGGGAACAAAAAGACAAGTATGAAAATTGAGATGCAACTGTTGAGTGAAAAGACAAATAATAAGGAAAAGAAAATCCAGTTTGTTGTTTTGGATTGATGTTTGTAATGTACGCCCTTCTGTGTGTGGAGTGAAGTGCGCGGTTATGACAATCCTCATCATTGTCATCACCATCTTCACATCCTTTTCATCATCAATGTTGTCCGCCTCATCATCACCATCCTCCTCCTCCTCATCTTCACCATCCTTTTCATCATCAATGTTGTCCTCCTCCTCCTCATCTTCATCATCATTGTCGTAATCTTCAACATCATCATCACCATCACCATCATTGTCGTCATCATCATCATCTTCATCATCATCATTGTCATTAGCATCATCTTCATCATCATCACCATCATCGTCATCATCATCACCATCATCTTCATCATCATCATTACCTGCATGCTGAAGCAGTCTGCTGAAGTCCTGTCCTTTTGGCGTAGTGCTGACCTCTTCACCTTGGTCAGGGTCAGGGTCAAGGTCAAGGTCATACTTGGCCCAGTTACTGGAGATTTCACGTCGACGAAACGACTTGGCCGGAGCTTGCCTCCCTTCTGCTTCTTCCTGATAGGGACAGAGGGCACAGTAAAGACAAATGATCCATACAAGACACGTTAGGGACAGAAAACACATTCAGGACACTGCAGCCTGCCTCACTTCTAATTCTTCCTGTAGGGACAGAGGGCACAGTAAAGACAAACGATTCACACATGACACATTACGGACAGAGGGCACAGTAAAGACAAACGATTCACACATGACACATTAGGGACAGAAAACACATTCAGGACAATGGGGCCTGACTCCTTTCTGCTTCTTCCTCTAGTAGGGACAGAGGGCACAGTAAAGACAAATGATTCACACATGACACATTAGGGACAGAAAACACATTCAGGACACTCAGGGGCCTGACTCCTTTCTGCTTCTTCCTCTAGTAGGGACAGAGGGCACATCGAAGACAAATGATCCATTAGGGATTCTTCTTCTTCTTCGTGTGTGTGTGTTCTTGTCTGTATGTTTGCGTGTGCGTGTGTGCATGTGTATGTGCGCATACGTGTGTGTGTGTGTTTTGTGTGTGTCTGTGTCAATGTGGGCATTGCAGACCTGTTTACCCCAAATCTTCACTGTCAGAAATCCCAAGCTCTGAAAACAGTAATTTCAGGCATTTGTCCGTAATTTTGCTTTCCAATAAATCCTTTCACGCTGCTGTCAAACCCTTTGTTGAGCGGGGGGGGGGGGGGTGTTTGGTGTACACACATGCTGCAACTTCCCATCCAAACCCAACTTCGACAACTGCCAAAATTTTGTACTTCATACCTAGAAAAATGGCGGCATGGAGAAATAAACCGAAAGTATTCATTCAAGGGACATCACTTGAAGTGATACCTTTGATAGCAGATGACACAGTAGCGAGTATGGCTAAAACGCCATGCCTTCTTTTGATTTGTTCTTCTTCTTTTTTTCCGCACTCGTTCAGCGGAAATGCAGATTTTTTTCTTGCTGACCGTAATAGCGTAATTGGAGGTATCAAAACGTAATAATTACGGACAAATCTGTAGGGAAAACAGGTCTGGCATTGGCATGTTATAGGGCCCCCTATTGGAGCAAGATTTTTAAAGCATAGTAATAAGTTAATAAATCAGCTGATGTGTACATGTGTATGTATGCGAATTCATGCATGTGCGTGGGTATGTATACATACATCATGTGTGCATGCATGCGTCGTGTGTGTCTTCAGCTTTTCTGTTTATTTGAGAGCTGATACATCAATTGACATACTCTAAACTACTTGTGTGTGCATGCCTCAACGCACTCCTTGTGTTGTGATAGATCAGTAGATGATTACTACATGTACACTTACATTAAGAATATTATTTTATTTGGGTAAAGGTCAAGATGTGCCCCCCCCCCCCCCCCCCCCCCCCCCCCCCCCCCTACATTTCTCAGCTCTCCCCACATTTTCACACTTGCCTTTCTTACCAAACATTAAGCTGTATTTTATTAACCTTTTCAGCTAATTATCTTTGTTGAATAATTAATCGCAGTCATGATAAAGGTCATTATCTAATAGGACCCCCCCTATGTAGTGCAGTACACCGCAGTATTTGTCACAGTGCTGGTTCATTGCGTTT
>JAGGCT020004145.1:252067-257067 GCA_017654935.2 Phymorhynchus buccinoides
TTTTGTTTTTCTAACTTAATGAATCTAAACTAGGCCTACCATAATTCTTGTATGGGTACTGAATTGACAGGAAGCACACACACACACACACACACACACACACACACACACACACTTGACTTTGCCTTCATTCTTTGTTGTTATTTTTTGTTTCTTGAGGACAGGATGTAAAAAAGCTTTTAAGCTTATTCCTTTTATCCTCAATAAAGATCATTTTGACTTGACTTGACTTGACACTTGTCTTGTTTGAATCACTTTTATTTTTAGTGGAAGGATGTTAAACTGAAGAACAACACTGACAGAGAGAGAGAGAGAGAGAGAGAGAGAGAGAGAGAGAGAGTGTGTGTGTTGGTGGTGGTGGTGGGGGGGTTTAGCAAATATAACACTAACATGGTTTTACATTTTATGATGGACTTTGTTGTTGTAATCTTAGCGATTGTGGGCTTGTTTAGCACTACAACTGCTCCGAAATGTCTAACTCTAAGCGCTCACGCAGCAAACAAAAACTAAAACAAAAGTAGGGGCCTCACTGACGAGGCCAGGAACATTGAGAGGTGGAATAATACTGACATCATAACCCCACTCATCTGTCGAATCGTATGGATCAAATCCATTAAAAAGCTTCAACTTATGTAGGTAACAGTTTCTAGCATATCCTTCCAACTTTTCGACGTACTTGATCTTCTTTTTTGCTTTGTTTTTCTCCAAGATCGCAAGTTAAACTCGTATTGACTGGCAAGTTACGACGCTTTTCGCTCTGCGCATGCGCAATATTATTGCCAGCATGGCGGACGCTTATCCGCGTCTGTAGAAACACGCGTCATCGCTCGTTATCAATACATGGGTAAGTTTCACAAGGGCGAACGCTCGCAGCGCTTCGAGTAAATCAGCAAGAACGGTCTAAGAAACACCCTTCTTTCGCCGATAGTTATGCGGAAGTTATTCCTTTCAATCCTGGAGAGAGGAAAACATTTCTCCTGAAAATCCTTTCAATCCGAGAGCACAGTAAATCGTGCTTGGAACTTCTCGCGAGTCGCGTCATCAATGTACGTCATCTATCCTTGACCTTATGAATGGAATGCGATGCCAGATTCCCGGACCTTTTGCCCTGCCGTTCCCTCCCCCCATCGCTGTGGGAAAGTGATCGCTTTTGGAATGAGAGTGTCAGTGTGTGAGTGTAAACGTGGCATGTTTCTTAGCTGTGAAAATGGAAGGTGGAAAAAAATCCGACTCTAATTAGTTTTCCGATGATGAGTGTTAGAAAATGTGCCTGATAATGAATTTGATCTGCTACAATTAATTGACAGAAGAAGAGAGAGCTCAGTTTTATGGCAGCTATTGAAACGCACATAAATGGTGATGATGATAGTGGTGAAGAGTTAGATGATGAAAACTTACCTTTGTTGTACACTCGACCTAGATTTTAATGGGTTAGTAGGTGGAATTATGTCGCACCAAAACCCGAAACTAGGACGGAATTCAAACGTCAGTCATGGCGTGTGTGTGTTAGTTAGACACATCAATGAAAACGCTGCATTCTTTTCAGTTATATTATTCTGATAAAGTGTTCAGTTCTCTCGTAGAATAACACCTTAAAACAACCCACACAGAGGTGCCAGAAAAAAACAAAGGTGTATGTGATAACCACACCATGATGTGTTAAAAGTGTGGTGTGTATCTCTGCTGCAAACAGCGTCACAGTGACTACTTCAAGGTGCATCACACACGTGTCACATATGTGTCACATGTGATATGATGACCGTGACAGGGGTACATGCATGTGTAGATAGGGAATGTGTAAATATTATTTATATAAAAAGTGTACAAAATATTGTAGTGCTTGTTCTCTATATACTTGTGTGGTATCCATACATAATCGTCAATACAGACAATAAACTGTTGATGTGCTGGGGACAATTATGGTGACAATGATGACACTTATCCATGGAGTAATGACAAGCACAATGCATTGGGATGTACAGGAGGCATCACTTGGTGAGTGCAGGCATGAAATATACAAGTAGCTAGAAAAACACTGACCTGCATGCATAGCATGATGGTATGTCTTGTGCTAAGCTGTTAACTTACCTGTTTTACACCTGTGTGTCAGCTGTCATGTCACCATATATTGTCAACATGGTCACAAACAGCTTCTCACATCAATTCCCTACACAACGGTATATGACATTCTTAGGTTCGTGTAATGTGGATTACTGCCGTAAGTCTCTAAAATAAGGACCCCATTATCACATTTGTAGCCCTGTATAAATCCAGGAATGAAGGGATCTGTCGGCAGATGTCTCTCGCCTACTTAATTGTCTGTATCTGTCTTTCAGTCTCTCTTTCCTGTCTGCCTCTCTCTCTATCTTCACCTCTGTCTATTGTCTATATGTGTGTCTGCCTGTTTGTCTCTCGTCTACCTGTCTCTCTCTCTCTTTGTCTGGATCTCTGTCTCTGTCTTTCTCGTCTGTTTCTGTTTCTATCTGTGTGCGTTTTCTGTCTTGTCTGTGTGGTGTCTGTCTCTGTCTTATGACTCTGTTATTTGTCTCTTGTCTACTTGTCTGCATCTGTCTCTTTTTCTTGTCTGCCTCTCTCTCTCTCTCTCTCTCTCTCTCTCTCTCTCTCTCTCTCTCTCTCTCTCTCTCTCTCTCTCTCTCTCTCTCTCTCTCTCTCTCTCTCTCTCTCTCTCTCTCTCTCTCTCTCTCTCTCTCTCTCTCTCTCTCTTTTTTGCAACCAGAAAAATTCCTGTTGATAGTTCATAATAAGTGGCATAGGGGCTTGCTAGCTAGATTTAGAAATAGGTCATTGGGTTTTAGAAATAATAAAAGATGGTTTGAACGAGAAAATGCAGTAGACAATTTATGTGTTTTATGTGCAGATGGTGTGAAAGAAAATGAAGAACATTTTGTATTTCAATGTAGAGCATATAATGGAATTAGAGCTAAATCCCAACTATTTACCTTGGATGTGGTGAGGCAGAAGAGCATATGCTATTTATTATCTTCGGAAGATGATGAATTAATATTGTTATTTGCAAAATATGTAGCAGAAGCTTTTACATTACGAAAAAGAAACCTTCTCCTGCTGAATGGTTAGGAATAATTATAAATATCATTTGGCTTGATGATCTGTTGCTATTCTTTTAGTTTTTGTACCTTTTAACATTATTTGATTACTACCATTATTATTTGAGTAGTTCGATAAACAATTATTGACCAGGATAAGTTGGTCATGTATTACGATTGTGTTTACTATAATGGTTATGAGTTTCACTTTAGTTGATTTATTTGTTTGTATTCTTATTGTTTGTTACGATATAATGCATACGCTGCGGGGGAAAAAAAAAGAGGCCCCGTGACATTAGGGTGTATTATTATGCCAATGTCAATTAAAACTTTTTGAAGCGTTTGAAGAAGCGTCTCTCTCTCTCTCTCTCTCTCTCTCTCTCTCTCTCTCTCTTCTCTCTCTCTCTCTCTCTCTCTCTCTCTCTCTCTCTCTCTCTCTCTCTTTTTTCCTTTTCATTTTTGCATGCGTTAGTTAACATTGTTATCGAATGTTCTATTTGCCCCAGGGCTGGGTGGAAAACAAGCATTGTATTGCTTATCTCATGTTTCCCTGGTTAGATAAAATTTCGTTTTCGCTTTCATTTTCGTTTTCTCTCGAATCTATCTGTCTCTTGTTTGTCTGCTGTCTGCCTGTCTGTCTCTTGTCTATCAATCTTAATCGTCCTCATCTGTCTTTGTCTCCCTATAATTATGGTTTGTCTGTCTGCCTCTCTCTCTCTCTCTCTCTCTCTCTCTCTCTCTCTCTCTCTCTCTCTCTCTCTCTCTCTCTCTCTCTCTCTCTCTCTCTCTCTCTCTCTGTCTTTTTCATTTGTCTCTGTCTCCCCCCCCCTCTCTCTCTCATCTATCTCTGTCCGTCTATCTCTGCATCTTTGTTTCCATTTGTCTCTGTCTCCTTCCACCTCTCTCTGTCTCTCTCTCATCTATCTCTGTCCGTCTATCTCTGCCTCTTTGTTGTCCGTGAAGGACTTTGCGGTCGGCTGGTTTGTATATTTGTTTGTTTTTTAGTCCGTCACCAAAGGTGATCGGACTATTGCGATGGGCTGGTTTGTATGTTTGTTTGTGTTGTTTTGTTGTTGTTGTTTTTTCTGTCTGTCCCAAGGATATCTCCCGAACCGCTTGACCGAATCGCGACCGAAAATCTATTTTTAGCCATATCTCGGGCACCGATCGACATAGGATGTTGAAACTTGGTCAAAAAGATCACTGGAGCCTGAAAATCGGAGGGTCATTTTTTCTCCGCGCAAACCATTTTGCCGTCGTGACCTTGACCTTGGCGTACGACCTTGAAAACCGAAAATCTTTAAGGGGCCATAACTCCCACACAGTTGGTCTTAGAGACTTCAAATTTGGCATGGAAGTACCTTGGCTCATGCCCGTTCTGATGATGGCATACCGATCAAGGTCAAGGTCCGGGAGATCGGTAGGCCTTGAATGTGGTAGAGGTCTAAAAATTGGGTTTTCAGCCATATTTTCCACATTTGTACTTGACAGAAGCGCTTCATATTGTGTGTGGCACTGTATACCCTAGAGTAGAAAACATCCGAGCATAAATTATCGCTATGCTGAGCTTGACCTTGAAGTGTGACCTTGAAAACCGAAATTTCCTTCTTTGCGCTATATATTTATTGTCCAAGTTGTATCTCGTGAACTAGAAGACATAAGCTCTTCAAATGTTGTGTCAGGATGTAGTATAAAACATTCGTATGTAAATTATCCCCCGGAACTACAATGTCGCCGAGCTGCAGACATGTTTCCGTTTTTCTCCACCCTCCTATATCTCACGAAATACTGTATAGAATCACTCCAAATTTTGTGTGGGTGTGAAAAAGGTGGAGTAGAAGACATTGCAGTACAAATTATGCCACTTGGGATTTTTAGTCTTGGAAAGGCCTACTACTTTTGAATCGTGTCGTAAACTATGAAGAGAGAGAGAGA
>JAGGCT020004145.1:262067-267067 GCA_017654935.2 Phymorhynchus buccinoides
ATAGAAAAAAGGGGCAGAAACAGACAGAGCACAGTGAGACAGAGACAGAGACAGAGATAGACACAGACATTGAGATATAAAAAACAGAACAGACAGAAACAGACAGAGCACAGTGAGACAGAGACAGAGATAGACACAGACATTGAGATATAAAAAGGGGCAGAAACAGACAGAGCACAGTGAGACAGAGACAGAGATAGACAGACACAGACAGTGAGATAGAAAAAAGGGGCAGAAAGTCAAACAGACAGAGTACAGTGAGACAGAGACAGACAGAGCAACACTTTATCGGTGGCAGAATTCAGAAGTAGATGTACAATGTCCGAATTCGCGTGACGACTTCCCCACCACGGACAACATCACTATCAGTACCGCGGGTGTGGAAAAGCTCCTGGCCAACTTGAACCCCAACAAAGCAGCTGGTCCAGATGGAATTACCCTAGACCACTACGGGGTCAGAGGAAATGTCAACAGCTGGATTGCAAGTTTCCTCAGGAACCGGAAACAAGCTGTGGTGGTTGATGGCGCTCAGTCTGGCTATGTGGAGGTGAAGTCCGGTGTGCCCCAGGGGACAGTTCTAGGACCCTGCCTCTTTCTGACCTTTCCGTCTGTTTGCTGATGACACAGCTCTATGCCACTTCATTACCTGCGATGACGACCCGGTCAAACTCCAAGAGGACCTCAGGAAATTGGAAGACTGGGAAAGAGAATGGGACATGGCGTTCCATCCTGCCAACTGCCTTTGACGAGAAGCAAGAAGCCGCTGAACGCCTCCACCAGCTACAGTCTCCACAACCACACCCTCGAAAGAGTGCCCTCAACAAAATACCTCGGGGTCACACTGCAATCTGATCTTTCATGGGGAGCCCACATCACAGCCACCTGCGCCAAAGCCTTAAGAAGAAACCTGAAGGTGTGTTCCATGGCTACCAAGGAGTTAGCCTACAAAGCCATGGTCAGGCCCATTCTTGAATATGCTAGCACAGTATGGGACCCACACACTGACAGGCAGATCTCTGACCTAGAGAAGGTCCAACGCAGGGCGGCAAAATACGTGCTAAACAGACACAGAAATACTTCCAGTGTCAGCACCATGCTCCACCAGCTACAATGGCCATCTCTCGCTGAGCACCGCCACGCTTCCAGGCTATCCATGACCTACAAGATCACAAATGGACTGGCCTGTGTGAAATGCAGCGCCCTCAAACCCATGCCCCCCAGCAGCAGAAGACAAAACCACAACAAGCAGTTCCAAAGAATCCCCGCCAGAACCGACTATCGCAACAATTAACTCCTTAATTCCTCCCCCGAACCGTCCGCAACTGGAACTCCCTGCCATCAGAGACAGTCCAGTCCCCCACGCTCAGCTCCTTCATCTCGAAGGTGCTGAAGCTCCCTGACCAAAAACACTACTACCCTCCGTGTACTCTGTGTTCTCGGACTAGCCAGGGGTGCTCGGTCGTACACGTCCTCTTGCCTGTCTAGATTTATTATTTTTGTTTTTGTTTTTCCCGCGTTGCATAATTCTTTAAACCCCAGTACATGTCAGTAATTGCCGGTTACGGCAGGTGGACATTATTGGCAGAAGAAAAAGAAGAAGAAGACAGGATAAAGAAACAGACAGAAACATTTAGACCGATGAGAAAGGGAGACAAACGAGAACAGGAGAGAGAGATAGAGAGAGAGAGGGGGGGAGATAGATGTGTTGCTGGCTCCACTGACAAAAAAAAACCCATGCGGGGACGATAACCCTCCCTATTTTTAGTTCTGTTTTTCACGGAAAGTAAAAAGTTGCGGTAATTTGCCACTGGCGGCTCTATAGCCACTGCCTTTAAGCAATGCATGGTTGTAGAAATTATTGGATTGGAATAAGTCATGTGCCGTATGCTAACTTTAGACTAATTTAGATAGTCGCTTCTTCACACAGATCTCTGTCTGGATACGTCGCAGAAAGCCACTTCTGACGATAAATCGCGACGGAACTAGATCGCAACAGATTTCGATGCAATGAACTTCAACATGTGAATAGAACCACAACCAGCGATTGCAGCCTGCAACGTGTGCGTCGTTTCATGATCAAATTCATGCAGTTTCGCGTCTGCATTTCCGTGCTAAATCGGCCCGTGCGTATTGTGAGGCTTCCCTTAGTTTCCTGCAGGTTTCAAGCCAAGAGCAGATCTAGCGAGTTTCTGGCAGCAGTGTCAACTTCAACCAGGTTTGCCAGCCATAACAGTTGGGTTGATGACGGATTGAGAAGGTTCAGGATGAAGACCGTTTCCCCGTACGGCAGTTGGAGGTCCCCCATCAGCAGTCAGCTGGTCACCAAGAGTGGTGTGGGGCTGATGGACGTCAGAGTGGACTGTAACCCGGAATTGACAGGTATCATCACCACCATCATCATCATCACCACCATATCGAGGGGTGCCTGCCAGAACGGTCTATCTCAAGAGGAATAAAGAGCACAGATGGGCAGGTCTGGCATTCACCCCTCAATATCATCATCATCATCATTACCATCAGCTGTCAGCTGGTCACCAAGAGTGGTGTGGGGCTGATGGACGTCAGAGTGGACTGTAACCTGGAATTGACAGGTATCATCACCATCATCATCACCACCACCATCATCATCACCACCATATCATCATCAATCAAAAGACATCATCATCACCATCATCTTCATCACCACCATCATCATCATCACCATCATCACCACCATCATCATCATCACCATCATCATCATCATCATCACCACCATCATCATCATGATCCATCATCATCATCACCACCACCATCATTACTAGCAGCAGCATGAAAGAAAAAACACCCTTAGAATTTAGATTGTTTGGTAAGCTAAGAGAGAGAATGAATGAAGAGTACATTCCCATTTTGTAGGGGAAGGGGATTAGGGGTGGGTTCGCTGCCTAATGGTTTCTTTATTCCCTCCGCCCCCCCTCCCCCTAGAGCTGATCGCATATACTTCCCCCAGAATCAATTAGTGCACCGGAACCCCTTGTCGTAATGCATCGTAATCGTCAATATGATGACGGAGGCTGTCAAAAGAAAGAAGAAGAAGAAGAAACCCAGGTCTGACCCCAAAGTGGGTTGTTCCACCCTGGCACCGAGGGCTGAGGGGGAAAACGGAAGTTCTCCTAGGATAAAAACCACACCTAGTCAGATGCACTTGTCTTAGACATGGTCCCAAAAAAAATCAAAGGGATAAAGGGAATAAACTATGCCATGAACGAAGAGAAAGGCCATTATGTCGTTTGTTCCTACACCCTGTCCACTCTATTTTCATTGTCTCTGTCTCTCTCTCTGTGTGTCTCTCACATACACAGTCTACTGGACGGAGCTTCGCTACGAAGAGCAAGGCCGTTACGTCATTTGTCCCTACACCCTGTCCACTCTATTTTCATTGTCTCTGTCTCTCTCACAGACACAGTACTGGACGGAGCTTCGCTATGAAGAGCAAGGCCGCTACGTCATTTGTTCCTACACCCTGTCCACCCTATTTTCATTGTCTCTGTCTCTCTCTCTCTCACAGACACAGTCTACTGGACGGAGCTTCGCTACGAAGAGCAAGGCCGCTACGTCATTTGTTTCTACACCCTGTCCACTCTATTTTCATTGTCTCTGTCTCTCTCTCTCTCTGTGTCTCTCACAGACACAGTCTACTGGACGGAGCTTCGCTACGAAGAGCAAGGCCGTTACGTCATTTGTTCCTACACCCTGTCCACTCTATTTTCATTGTCTCTGTCTCTCTCTCTGTGTCTCTCACAGACACAGTCTACTGGACGGAGCTTCGCTACGAAGAGCAAGGCCGTTACGTCATTTGTTCCTACACCCTGTCCTCGGAGACCTTCCAGCAGTGGACTCCCCCTGAGTTCAGCGCCAGAACCACGGTGCACGAGTATGGCGGCGCCTCTTTCTGCGTGCACAGCGGCGCCCTCTACTTCTCCAACTTCTCCGACCAGGGACTGTACGTGCAGCGCTCTCCGGAGAGCGCGCCGGAGAGGATCTCTGACTCCAAAAAGAAATGTCGCTTTGCTGATCATATTGTGTGTCATAAGGTTGGTTAAGGACAGGTGTGTGTGTGTGTGTGTGTGTGTGTGTGTGTGTGTGTGTGTGTGTGTGTGTGTGTGTCTTGACTCCATCAAGAAATGTCGCTTTGCTGATCATATTGTGTGTCATAAGGTTGGTTAAGGACAGGTGTGTGTGAGGGAGGGGGGGGGGGGGTCTGACTGCAGCAAGAAATGTCGCTTTGCTGATCATATTGTGTGTCATAAGGTTGGTTAAGGACAGGTGTGTGTGAGAGGAGAGGGGGGGGGGGGGTCTGACTGCAGCAAGAAATGTCGCTTTGCTGATCATATTGTGTGTCATAAGGTTGGTTAAGGACAGGTGTGTGTGAGAGGGGGGGGGGGGGGTCTGACTGCAGCAAGAAATGTCGCTTTGCTGATCATATTGTGTGTCATAAGGTTGGTTAAGGACAGGTGTGTGTGAGAGAGAGGGGGGGGGGGGGTCTGACTGACTGCAGCAAGAAATGTCGCTTTACTGATCATATTGTGTGTCATAAGGTTGGTTAAGGACAGGTGTGTGTGAGAGAGGGGGGGGGGGGGGGGGTCTGACTGCAGCAAGAAATGTCGCTTTGCTGATCATATTGTGTGTCATAAGGTTGGTTAAGGACAGGTGTGTGTGAGGGAGGGGGGGGGGGGGTCTGACTGCAGCAAGAAATGTCGCTTTGCTGATCATATTGTGTGTCATAAGGTTGGTTAAGGACAGGTGTGTGAGAGAGGGGGGGGGGGGGGGTCTGACTGCAGCAAGAAATGTCGCTTCGTGTAGTATACCAGGGGTCGCGCTAACGCATGTTTCTTGCGTATTTGACGCGTTTTAAAAATTGCTGACGCATTTTTACGGCGTTTATGCATAATCCGTACGCAAAATGATGTCCGCTAAAAATCGGGTATAGGTCTAGATGGTGAATCAGACTTTAGAAGTCCTAC
>JAGGCT020004145.1:272067-295030 GCA_017654935.2 Phymorhynchus buccinoides
TTGTAGTGTGGAGTATTGTAGTGTAGTGTAGTGTAGTGTAGTGTAGTGTAGTGTAGTGTAGTGTAGTGTGGTGTAGTGTGGTGTAGTGTAGTGTGGTGTAGTGTAGTGTAGTGTGGTGTAGTGTAGTGTAGTGTAGTGTAGTGTAGTGTGGTGTATTGTAGTGTGGTGTAGTGTAGTGTAGTGTGGTGTAGTGTAGTGTGGTGTAGTGTGGTGTGGTGTGGTGTAGTGTAGTGTAGTGTGGTGTGGTGTGGTGTGGTGTAGTGTAGCATAGTGTAGTGTAGTGTGGTGTATTGTAGTGTAGTGTGGTGTAGTGTAGTGTAGTGTAGTGTAGTGTAGTGTGGTGTAGTGTAGTGTAGTGTAGTGTATTGTAGTGTAGTGTGGTGTGGTGTAGTGTAGTGTAGTGTGGTGTAGTGTAGTGTGGTGTAGTGTGGTGTAGTGTAGTGTGGTGTATTGTAGTGTAGTGTAGTGTAGTGTAGTGTAGTGTAGTGTAGTGTAGTGTGGTGTATTGTAGTGTAGTGTGGTGTAGTGTAGTGTAGTGTAGTGTAGTGTAGTGTGGTGTGGTGTGGTGTAGTGTAGTGTAGTGTAGTGTAGTGTAGTGTGGTGTGGTGTAGTGTAGTGTATTGTAGTGTAGTGTGGTGTATTGTAGTGTAGTGTGGTGTAGTGTAGTGTGGTGTAGTGTAGTGTGGTGTGGTGTAGTGTAGTGTAGTGTGGTGTAGTGTAGTGTGGTGTAGTGTAGTGTAGTGTGGTGTGGTGTAGTGTAGTGTAGTGTGGTGTAGTGTAGTGTGGTGTAATGTAGTGTAGTGTGGTGTAGTGTAGTGTAGTGTGGTGTAGTGTAGTGTATTGTGGTGTAGTGTAGTGTAGTGTGGTGTAGTGTAGTGTGTTGTAGTGTAGTGTGGTGTAGTGTAGCATAGTGTGGTGTGGTGTGGTGTAGTGCAATGTAGTGTGGTGTAGTGTAGTGTAGTGTAGTGTGGTGTAGTGTAGTGTGGTGTAGTGTAGTGTAGTGTGGTGTAGTGTAGTGTAGTGTGGTGTAGTGTAGTATAGTGTGGTGTGGTGTGGTGTAGTGCAATGTAGTGTGGTGTATTGTGGTGTAGTGTAGTGTGGTGTAGTGTAGTGTAGTGTGGTGTAGTGTAGCATAGTGTAGTGTGGTGTGGTGTGGTGTGGTGTAGTGCAATGTAGTGTGGTGTAGTGTGGTGTAGTGTGGTGTAGTGTAGCATAGTGTGGTGTAGTGTGGTGTGGTGTGGTGTGTAGTGTGGTGTAGTGTAGTGTAGTGTAGTGTAGTGTGGTGTAGTGTAGTGTAGTGTAGTGTGGTGTGGTGTAGTGTAGTGTAGTGTGTGTGGTGTGGTGTAGTGTGGTGTAGTGTGGTGTAGTGTAGTGTAGTGTAGTGTAGTGTAGTGTAGTGTAGTGTAGTGTAGTGTGGTGTGGTGTGGTGTCACTCGAATCCCAGATATTTCACACCATCGGGCTTCAGCGATAGATCTAACTCTCATGTCGGCTGCAATCGCTCCATGCTGTGAATGGAACACATTTAAAGACCCCCTAGGCAGTGACCATTTACCAATAGTTATTTCCATCAAAGGAAGGCAAACTATTTCTGACTGCACAAAAGATCAAATCCCAAAATTCAACTACAACAAAGGTGATTGGAATAGATTTGAAAGCATACTCTCTTCTTGCACTTGCGAGGAGATGATGGTTGATGATGTTGACACAAGCTACATGAAATTGGTTGATACTGTTTCGCGTGCAGCTGAGCTCTCAATCCCTAAGTGTAATCCTGATAAAACGGGTAAATATGCAGGTAATGTTTGGTGGAATGTTTCCTGCGAAGAAGCAAGAGAACAAAAAATGGAGGCCTATAAAATGTATTTAAAAAATAAAGCAGATCCAGAAAAGATTGCTGAAAAGAACAAAGCAAAAAATGACAGTAACAGAGTGAATGAAAATGCTAAGGAAGAATATTGGTCACATTTCTGTGAAAATGAAGTTCAAAATCACAAAGATCTCCAGAAAACATGGACAAAAATAAAAGAAATGAAACATGGAATTAGTCTTCCTGAGTACCCCATACAATTGGAAAATAACGAATTTCCCTCCAATTTTGAAAAGGCTGAAGCATTTGTTGATGCATTTGCAAAAAATAGTAATATTGAAGGCCTCTCAGAAGAACAAAAATTGCATAGAGGAAAAATGATCGACAATGAAGACAATGAAAAAAGTCCTAATAACAATCACTATACAAATGCTCCTATTACTTTGCAGGAAACATGATCGACAATGAAGACAATGAAAAAAGTCCTCATAACAATCACTATGCAAATGCTCCTATTACTTTGCAGGAAACATGATCGACAATGAAGACAATGAAAAAAGTCCTAATAACAATCACTATGCAAATGCTCCTATTACTTTGCAGGAAACAAAAGACGCACTTTCTAGCCTTGGTTCAAAGACAAAGTCAGTGGGACCAGACGCCATTTCCAATGAAATGATAAAGCATTTACCAGTTAATATAATACTGTTTCTAAGTTTATTTTTTCAAAAATGTTGGTTTGAAGGGATTCAACCATCTCTATGGAAACAATCTATTGTAACCCCTATTCCTAAGGAGGGTAAGTCAAAATCAGATAAAAATAATTATAGGCCAGTTGCTCTTACATCACATGTTGGAAAACTTATGGAGAGAATTGTTTTAAGAAGGCTTGAACATTTTTGTGAAAAAAATGGTATAATACCAATACAACAGGTGGGCTTTAGAAAAGGCAAATCAACAGTTGATCATTTAGTAAAAATTACCACACAGATCAAACATCAGTTTTCACGTAGGAAAAATGTACTTGCCACTTTCTTTGACATTAGAAAGGCATACGACCAAGTTTGGCATTCAAAACTTTTAAATAAACTTAGATCAATAGGTCTTTCAGGTTGTATGCACAATTATTTAAAAGCCTTTTTAAGTGACAGAACAATACAGACTAGGGTTGGTAATGCCTACTCTAATCAAAGACGTCTACAGATGGGAATCCCACAAGGAGCTGTGATAGCTCCAATCCTTTTCAACATTTTGATGCATGATTTTCCGAACGCAGTCTCAAAAAATGTTGAATTAGTACAATATGCGGATGATATTTGCATATGGATGAAAGTTACTCTAAAAAAGCTTACACCGATTAGATCAATTAACTATATTAAAAAGGTCTATCAAAATGAACTAGATAAAATCAGCAAATACATGTTTGAAAACGGATTAACCCTTTCACACGAAAAATCACATATGGTTCTCTTCAATTCTGGCTATGACCCTAATCCTCTACCTTCTTTTCAAATAAATTGAATGCCGCTTGAATATAAAAAAGTTGTTAAATTTCTAGGAGCAAGCTTGACATCTAAATTGAATTGGAATTACCATTTAGAAAATGTTCTGACAAAAGCCAGAAAAGGACTAAATTTATTAAAAATGGTAAGTCGACAGTCATGGGGAAAAGATAATAAAGTACTTGCACACTTAGCAACTGCGCTTGTGAGATCAAAATTATCTTATGCTCAGGAAATATTGTTTTGAGCTCCAAAATATATGATAACAAAGCTGCAGAGCATCGATAGTAAAGCTTATAAGATAGCTCTTGGTGTTCCTGTTCATGCCTCAACACTAAAAACCTACACAGAAATCGGAATTTTGCCCTTTGTTGAAAATATGAAGCTTGCTTCAGCAAAATATATACTAAGGAGTCATTCAACGCAAAATTCATGTGTCAAGGAAACTGATTTAAAATCACAGATACATTTTCCTAAGCGAGCACAGAGTATTGATTCTGTAAAAACTATAGGCTCTTATACGTCTGAATTATTTCCAGATGCTGGTGTTGAACCCCAAAAAGTAGCCCCCCAAATGAGTTACAGTACTATTCCTCAATGGGAGCTTGGTCAGGCTAATTACGATATTAATTATACAGATTTAAGAAAAAGTGATGGGCCCGTGCTGCCAACATATGCTAAGGCACATATAAATGAAAATTATATTAATCATCTTAAAGTATACACGGACGGCTCTCTACTTGAAAATCAATTGTCAGGTGCTGCAGTCATTATTCCATCATTAAAAATAGAGAAATCATATCACATTGGAAAGAAGTTCTCTATATTCACAGCAGAACTAATTGCCATTCTTATGGCGCTGAATTATCTTCTTAGCTTTCCTTTTTGTATATTTCAGATATTATTTTGTGTCGATTCAAAATCTGTCTTACAAGCTTTGAAATATTCTCATATAAGAGTGAGAGGAGAAATAATATCTGAAATATACCATTTAATTCATTTCTTATCATTACGTGGATCTTCTATTGACTTCTGTTGGATTCCATCACATTGTGGGTTAGCAGGAAACGAAAGGGTTGATTGGTTAGCCAAAAATAGTGCAGCCAAAGAAAATATTTTTTTTTAAATAGATATTTCATTATCCTTGCATGAAAATTATAGCCTTTTAAATAAAGCATCCTGGGATTCGGTGATAAGAAGACAAAAAGAGTGTCCAAACACAATAAAGGACAAAAAAGGAAAATTCTTTAAAAAGCTTATAAACTATCAAACGGGACATAGTCTTCATCAGGAATGGATTTTGAAGAGTTTGATTTTTAGATTCAGGCTTGATGCACATAAAACAAAATATTGTAAAAACGTGATTTGCATTTGTGGCCAAAAAATTACACCATTTCATGTCATTTTTCTTTGCGGAAATACAAAAAAATATTTACCTACTTGGTTATTAGATATGGAACCATCAATGACAAATTTTTGGGACATTTTTTTTAACGAATCGAAGGCTATAGAAGTTGTTAGGGCACTTGTTAAGAGTCCAGTTGGACATTTACTTTGATTCTCGAGTTTATTTGTTTGATTTAACTTCTTATTATTTTAACATTTAAAAAATTGTCTTGTTTCTTTATAAATGTCCAGATATGAACACAGGCTGGAGTAGTTTACCGTTATGCCAGGGCTTAAATGAGGGTCGCTTATTCTTATCTCATTAATTTATTAACATATGCATGCATAGTTTAGCGTACTATATTACTTCCACACTCCACACATTCTTAATCACATATTTAAAATAACACATACATTTATGCCCCCCCCCCTGGACCCATTTTGTGTTTGTTTGTTTGTATTTTTGTGTGTCTAAGATCACTGTAAGGTGGATAGACATTAAACTAAAGAACGACGACACACACACACACAAATCACAAAAAGGGAAAGAATTTGAATTTGAACTGCAACATTTAATTTTGACGTCATTGCTTTTGACTTGCATAATTGCGTCATACAGTATCTCGATGTTCGTTTTATCGGCCATATTTTTCCTGGTCCCAAAAGTGGCAGATTAAGCGGATTCCACTCTGTAGTGTAGTGTAGTGTAGTGTAGTGCTCTGTAGTGTAGTGTAGTGCTCTGTAGTGTAGTGTAGTGCTCTGTAGTGTAGTATAGTGCTGTGTAGTGTAGTGTAGTGCTCTGTAGTGTAGTGTAGTGCTCTGTAGTGTAGTGCTCTGTAGTATAGTATAGTGTAGTGCTCTGTAGTGTAGTGTAGTGCTGTGTAGTGTAGTATAATATAGTGTAGTGCTCTGTAGTATAGTGTAGCATAGTGCTCTGTAGTGTAGTGCTCTGTGTAGCGTAGTGCTCTGTAGTGTAGTGTAGTGCTGTGTAGTGTAGTATAATATAGTGTAGTGCTCTGTAGTGTAGTGTGTAGTGCTGTGTAGTGTAGTATAATATAGTGTAGTGCTCTGTAGTATAGTGTAGCATAGTGCTCTGTAGTGTAGTGCTCTGTAGTGTAGTGCTGTGTAGTGTAGTATAGTGCTCTGTAGTGTAGCATAGTGTAGTGTAGTGCTCTGTAATGTAGTGTAGTGCTCTGTAATGTAGTGTAGTGCTCTGTAGTGTAGTGTAGTGCTAGTAGTGTAGTAATGTAGTGTAGTGCTCTGTAGTGTAGTGTAGTGCTCTGTAGTGTAGCATAGTGTAGTGCTCTGTAGTGTAGTGTAGTGCTCTGTAGTGTAGTGTAGTGCTCTGTAGTGTAGTGTAGTGCTCTGTAGTGTAGTGTAGTGTAGTGCTCTGTAGTGTAGTGTAGTGTAGTGCTCTGTAGTGTAGTGTAGTG
This sequence comes from Phymorhynchus buccinoides, assembly GCA_017654935.2. NCBI lineage: Eukaryota > Metazoa > Mollusca > Gastropoda > Neogastropoda > Raphitomidae > Phymorhynchus > Phymorhynchus buccinoides. The sequence continues at coordinate 278,199 of JAGGCT020004145.1, forward strand.
TAGTGTAGTGCTGTGTAGTGTAGTGTAGTGCTCTGTAGTGTAGTGCTCTGTAGTGTAGTGTAGTGTAGTGCTCTGTAGTGTAGTGTAGTGTAGTGCTCTGTAGTATAGTGTAGTGTAGTGTAGTGTAGTGTAGTGTAGTGTAGTGTAGTGTAGTGTAGTGTAGTGTAGTGTAGTGCTCTGTAGTGTAGTGTAGTGCTCTGTAGTGTAGTGTAGTGCTCTGTAGTGTAGTGTAGTGTAGTGTAGTGTAGTGTAGTGTAGTGTAGTGTAGTGTAGTGTAGTGCTCTGTAGTGTAGTGTAGTGCTCTGTAGTGTAGTGTAGTGCTCTGTAGTATAGTGTAGTGTAGTGTAGTGTCCTAACGGGGAAAAGATCTGCTGGTTCCAGTGGATTATGATAATTATGACGATGATGATGCCGATGTATTTTTCTCTGTCCAGCCCTGGGACACTACAGAGGTGTGGGTGGCTGACCTTGACCCTGCCGGCCAGAAGGTCAAGGTTGGTTCTGCCCTCAAGGTGGCGGGGGGAGGGGAGGAAAGCGCCATTGAACCGGGCTGGACGGCCCACAACACGCTGCTGTACGTCAGCGACAAATCTGATTGGTGGAACCTGTACCACGTGACCCCCAGCGGCCGCCATGACAACCTCTGTCCCGTGGCAACCGAGATCGCCGGCCCCCAGTGGCAGTTTGGGAAAACAGCCTATGTGGCGGAGTACCAGAAACCAAATAAAGTGATCACTCTGCAGGACTATGTGAGTGGAGAGAGAGAGAGAGAGAACACTGAACACTGAAGATTGACAGACTGTGTGTGGCGGAGTACCAGAAACCAAATGAAGTGATCACTGCAGGACTATGTGAGTGGAGAGAGAGAGAGAGAGAACACTGAACACTGAACATTGACAGACTGTGTGTGGCGGAGTACCAGAAACCAAATAAAGTGATCACTGCAGGACTGTGAGTGGAGAGAGAGAGAGAGAGAACACTGAACATTGACAGACTGTGTGTGGCGGAGTACCAGAAACCAAATAAAGTGATCACTGCAGGACTGTGAGTGGAGAGAGAGAACACTGAACACTGAACATTGACAGACTGTGTGTGCAAGACTACGTGAGTGGAGACAGAGAGAGACAGCAAGAGAGTGACAGAGACAGAGAGAGAAAGTGTTGGCAAGACTATGCTCGGTGGACAGAGAGAGAGAGAGAGAGACAAAGAGTGAGTGAGAGAGAGACTATGCGAGTGGACAGAGAGAGAGACAGAGAGACAAAGAGGGAGTGAGAGAGAGACTATGCTAGTGGACAGAGAGAGAGACAGAGAGACAAAGAGGGAGTGAGAGAGAGACTATGCTAGTGGACAGAGAGAGAGAGAGAGAGACAAAGAGGGAGTGAGAGAGAGAGACTATGCTAGTGGAGAGAGAGAGAGAGAGACAAAGAGGGAGTGAGAGAGAGACTATGCTAGTGGACAGAGAGAGAGAGACAGAGAGAGAGAGAGACAAAGATCGGGAGTGAGAGAGAGAGACTATGCTAGTGGACAGAGAGAGAGAGAGAGAGACAAAGAGGGAGTGAGAGAGAGACTATGCTAGTGGACAGAGAGAGACAGAGAGACAGAGGAGTGAGAGAGAGACTATACTAGTGGACAGAGAGAGAGAGAGAGAGAGAGAGAGAGACAAAGAGTGAGTGAGAGAGAGACTATGCTAGTGGACAGAGAGAGAGAGAGAGAGAGAGAGAGGAGACAGAGGGACAGTGAGAGAGAGACTATACTAGTGGACAGAGAGAGAGAGAGAGAGACAAAGAGGGAGTGAGAGAGAGAGCTATGCTAGTGGACAGAGAGAGAAAGACAGAGAGACAAAGAGGGAGTGAGAGAGAGACTATGCTAGTGGACACAGAGAGAGAGACAGAGGGAGTGAGAGAGAGACTATACTGGAGTGGAGAGAGAGAGAGAGACAGAGAGACAAAGAGGGAGTGAGAGAGAGACTATGCTAGTGGACAGAGAGAGAGAGAGAGAGAGAGAGACAAAGAGGGAGTGAGAGAGAGACTATGCTAGTGGACAGAGAGAGAGAGAGAGAGAGAGACAAAGAGGGAGTGAGAGAGAGACTATGCTAGTGGACAGAGAGAGAGAGAGAGAGACAAAGAGGGAGTGAGAGAGAGACTATGCTAGTGGACAGAGAGAGAGAGAGAGAGGAGGGGAGTGAGAGAGAGAGACTATGCTAGTGGACAGAGAGAGAGAGACAAAGAGGGAGTGAGAGAGAGAGGACTATGCTAGTGGATCAGAGAGAGAGAGAGAGAGAGAGAGAGAGAGAGAGAGAGAGAGAGAGAGACAAAGAGGGAGTGAGAGAGAGAGACTATACTAGTGGACAGAGAGAGAGAGACAAAGAGGGAGTGAGAGAGAGACTATGCTAGTGGACAGAGAGAGAGAGAGAGAGAGAGAGAGTGAGTGAGAGAGAGAGACTATGCTAGTGGACAGAGAGAGAGACAGAGAGAGAGAGACTATGCTAGTGGACAGAGAGAGAGAGACAGAGAGAGAGAGACAAAGAGGGAGTGAGAGAGAGACTATACTATAGAGAGAGACAGAGAGAGAGAGAGAGAGAGAGACAAAAGAGGGAGTGAGAGAGAGACTATACTAGTGGACAGAGAGAGAGAGAGACAAAGAGGGAGTGAGAGAGAGACTATGCTAGTGGACAGAGAGAGAGAGAGAGAGGACAAGAGAGGAGATGAGAGAGAGACTATGCTAGTGGACAGAGAGAGAGAGAGAGACAAAGAGGGAGTGAGAGAGAGACTATGCTAGGAGACAGAGAGAGAGAGAGAGAGAGAGAGAGGAGGGAGTGAGAGAGAGACTATGCTAGTGGAAGGAGAGAGAGAGAGAGACAGAGAGACAAAGAGGGAGTGAGAGAGAGACTGGAGAAAGGGGGTGGAGAGTGTGAAACATATACAGGGTTTTATTGAATGTACCTTAACTTGTGTGTTTTACCCCAAAAAATGTGACTTTTAAAATATTGCAGTATTGTTATTGTTGCTATAGAAACTGGGATTGATTGACACGGAAAACCCAGAGCACAGTGTGACCTTTGACACGGGTTTTTTCTACAATCGCTGTGTGGCCTTGACCTCAAAGGGAGACGCTTTCTTCATCGGTTCTGGGCCCGACGCCTTTCCCTGTGTTGTGAGATTCGACATCAACGAGAGACAGGTCAGAGACAGAGAAGAGAGAGGGACAGGCAGACAGATAGACTGAAAGACAGATATATATATGTTACAGGTCAGAGACAGAGAGAAGAGAGAGGGACAGGCAGACAGATAGACTGAAAGACAGATATATATATGTTACAGGTCAGAGACAGAGAAGAGAGAGGGACAGGCAGACAGATAGACTGAAAGACAGATATATATATGTTACAGGTCAGAGACAGAGAGACGAGAGAGGGACAGGCAGACAGATAGACTGAAAGACAGATATATATATGTTACAGGTCAGAGACAGAGAGAAGAGAGAGGGACAGGCAGACAGATAGACTGAAAGACAGATATATATATGTTACAGGTCAGAGACAGAGAGAAGAGAGAGGGACAGGCAGACAGATAGACTGAAAGACAGATATATATATGTTACAGGTCAGAGACAGAGAAGAGAGAGGCAGACAGGCAGACAGATATAGACTGAGGTCAGACAGATATATATATGTTACAGGTCAGAGACAGAGAGAAGAGAGAGGGACAGGCAGACATATAGACTGAAAGACAGATATATATATGTTACAGGTCAGAGACAGAGAAGAGAGAGGGACAGGCAGACAGATAGACTGAAAGACAGATATATATATGTTACAGGTCAGAGACAGAGAGAAGAGAGAGGGACAGGCAGACAGATAGACTGAAAGACAGATATATATATATTACAGGTCAGAGACAGAGAAGAGAGAGGGACAGGCAGACATATAGACTGAAAGACAGATATATATATGTTACAGGTCAGAGACAGAGAGAAGAGAGAGGGACAGGCAGACAGATAGACTGAAAGACAGATATATATATATTACAGGTCAGAGACAGAGAAGAGAGAGGGACAGGCAGACATATAGACTGAAAGACAGATATATATATGTTACAGGTCAGAGACAGAGAGAAGAGAGAGGGACAGGCAGACAGATAGACTGAAAGACAGATATATATATATTACAGGTCAGAGACAGAGAAGAGAGAGGGACAGGCAGACATATAGACTGAAAGACAGATATATATATGTTACAGGTCAGAGACAGAGAGAAGAGAGAGGGACAGGCAGACATATAGACTGAAAGACAGATATATATATGTTACAGGTCAGAGACAGAGAGAAGAGAGAGGGACAGGCAGACAGATAGACTGAAAGACAGATATATATATATTACAGGTCAGAGACAGAGAAGAGAGAGGGACAGGCAGACAGATAGACTGAAAGACAGATATATATATGTTACAGGTCAGAGACAGAGAGAAGAGAGAGGGACAGGCAGACATATAGACTGAAAGACAGATATATATATGTTACAGGTCAGAGACAGAGAAGAGAGAGGGACAGGCAGACATATAGACTGAAAGACAGATATATATATGTTACAGGTCAGAGACAGAGAGAAGAGAGAGGGACAGGCAGACAGATAGACTGAAAGACAGATATATATATGTTACAGGTCAGAGACAGAGAGAAGAGAGAGGGACAGGCAGACAGATAGACTGAAAGACAGATATATATATATTACAGGTCAGAGACAGAGAAGAGAGAGGGACAGGCAGACAGATAGACTGAAAGACAGATATATATATGTTACAGGTCAGAGAGAAGAAGAGAGGGACAGGCAGACAGATAGACTGAAAGACAGATATATATATGTTACAGGTCAGAGAGAGAAAGAAGAGAGAGGGACAGGCAGACAGATAGACTGAAAGACAGATATATATATGTTACAGAGTCAGAGAGAGAGAGAAGAGAGAGGGACAGGCAGACATATAGACTGAAAGACAGATATATATATATGTTACAGGTCAGAGACAGAGAGAAGAGAGAGGGACAGGCAGACAGATAGACTGAAAGACAGATATATATATGTTACAGGTCAGAGACAGAGAAGAGAGAGGGACAGGCAGACATATAGACTGAAAGACAGATATATATATATTACAGGTCAGAGACAGAGAAAGAGAGAGGGACAGGCAGACAAAGAGACAGATATATATATGTTACTCAGAGAAGAGAGAAGAGAGAGGGACAGGCATATATATAGACTGAAAGACAGATATATATGTTACAGGTCAGAGACAGAGAGAGAGAGAGGGACAGGCAGACAGATAGACTGAAAGACAGATATATATATATTACAGGTCAGAGACAGAGAAGAGAGAGGGACAGGCAGACAGATAGACTGAAAGACAGATATATATGTTACAGGTCAGAGACAGAGAGAAGAGAGAGACAGAGACAGATAGACTGAAAGACAGATATATATATGTTACAGGTCTGAAAGACAGATATATATAATGTTACAGAGTCAGAGGAGAGAGAGAAGAGAGAGGGACAGGCAGACAGATAGACTGAAAGACAGATATATATATTTTACAGGTCAGAGACAGAGAAGAGAGAGGGACAGGCAGACATATAGACTGAAAGACAGATATATATATGTTACAGGTCAGAGACAGAGAGAAGAGAGAGGGACAGGCAGACATATAGACTGAAAGACAGATATATATATATTACAGGTCAGAGACAGAGAAGAGAGAGGGACAGGCAGACAGATAGACTGAAAGACAGATATATATATGTTACAGGTCAGAGACAGAGAGAAGAGAGAGAGGACAGGCAGACATATAGACTGAAAGACAGATATATATATGTTACAGGTCAGAGACAGAGAAGAGAGAGGGACAGGCAGACAGATAGACTGAAAGACAGATATATATATTTTACAGGTCAGAGACAGAGAGAAGAGAGAGGGACAGGCAGACAGATAGACTGAAAGACAGATATATATATGTTACAGGTCAGAGACAGAGAGAAGAGAGAGGGACAGGCAGACAGATAGACTGAAAGACAGATATATATATGTTACAGGTCAGAGACAGAGAGAGAGAGAGGGACAGGCAGACAGATAGACAGAAAGACAGATATATATATGTTACAGGTCAGAGACAGAGAAGAGAGAGGGACCCACCAGGTGGCCCCACAAAGACAGAGACGAAAGACCAGATATATATGTTACAGGTCAGAGACAGAGAAGAGAGAGGGACAGGCAGACAGATAGACTGAAAGACAGATATATATATGTTACAGGTCAGAGACAGAGAGAAGAGAGAGGGACAGGCAGACATATAGACTGAAAGACAGATATATATATGTTACAGGTCAGAGACAGAGAGAAGAGAGAGGGACAGGCAGACAGATAGACTGAAAGACAGATATATATATGTTACAGGTCAGAGACAGAGAGAAGAGAGAGGGACAGGCAGACAGATAGACTGAAAGACAGATATATATATGTTACAGGTCAGAGACAGAGAAGAGAGAGGGACAGGCAGACAGATAGACTGAAAGACAGATATATATATGTTACAGGTCAGAGACAGAGAGAAGAGAGAGGGACAGGCAGACAGATAGACTGAAAGACAGATATATATATATTACAGGTCAGAGACAGAGAAGAGAGAGGGACAGGCAGACATATAGACTGAAAGACAGATATATATATGTTACAGGTCAGAGACAGAGAGAAGAGAGAGGGACAGGCAGACAGATAGACTGAAAGACAGATATATATATATTACAGGTCAGAGACAGAGAGAGAGAGAGGGACAGGCAGACAGATAGACTGAAAGACAGATATATATATGTTACAGGTCAGAGAGAGAGAGAAGAGAGAGGGACAGGCAGACAGATAGACTGAAAGACAGATATATATATGTTACAGGTCAGAGACAGAGAAGAGAGAGGGACAGGCAGACAGATAGACTGAAAGACAGATATATATATGTTACAGGTCAGAGACAGAGAAGAGAGAGGGACAGGCAGACAGATAGACTGAAAGACAGATATATATATATTACAGGTCAGAGACAGAGAGAAGAGAGAGGGACAGGCAGACATATAGACTGAAAGACAGATATATATATTACAGGTCAGAGACAGAGAGAGAGAGAGGGACAGGCAGACATATAGACTGAAAGACAGATATATATATGTTACAGGTCAGAGACAGAGAGAAGAGAGAGGGACAGGCAGACAGATAGACTGAAAGACAGATATATATATGTTACAGGTCAGAGACAGAGAAGAGAGAGGGACAGGCAGACAGATAGACTGAAAGACAGATATATATATGTTACAGGTCAGAGACAGAGAGAAGAGAGAGGGACAGGCAGACAGATAGACTGAAAGACAGATATATATATGTTACAGGTCAGAGACAGAGAAGAGAGAGGGACAGGCAGACAGATAGACTGAAAGACAGATATATATATGTTACAGGTCAGAGACAGAGAGAAGAGAGAGGGACAGGCAGACAGATAGACTGAAAGACAGATATATATATGTTACAGGTCAGAGACAGAGAAGAGAGAGGGACAGGCAGACAGATAGACTGAAAGACAGATATATATATGTTACAGGTCAGAGACAGAGAGAAGAGAGAGGGACAGGCAGACAGATAGACTGAAAGACAGATATATATATGTTACAGGTCAGAGACAGAGACAGATAGAGAGAGGGTCCACAGAGCAGACAGATAGACTGAAAGACAGATATATATATGTTACAGGTCAGAGACAGAGAGAAGAGAGAGGGACAGGCAGACAGATAGACTGAAAGACAGATATATATATGTTACAGGTCAGAGACAGAGAGAAGAGAGAGGGACAGGCAGACATATAGACTGAAAGACAGATATATATATATTACAGGTCAGAGACAGAGAAGAGAGAGGGACAGGCAGACAGATAGACTGAAAGACAGATATATATATGTTACAGGTCAGAGACAGAGAGAAGAGAGAGGGACAGGCAGACAGATAGACTGAAAGACAGATATATATATGTTTACAGGTCAGAGACAGAGAAGAGAGAGGGACAGGCAGACATATAGACTGAAAGACAGATATATATATGTTACAGGTCAGAGACAGAGAAGAGAGAGGGACAGGCAGACATATAGACTGAAAGACAGATATATATATGTTACAGGTCAGAGACAGAGAAGAGAGAGGGACAGGCAGACATATAGACTGAAAGACAGATATATATATGTTACAGGTCAGAGACAGAGAGAAGAGAGAGGGACAGGCAGACAGATAGACTGAAAGACAGATATATATATGTTACAGGTCAGAGAGAACAGAGAGAAGAGAGAGGGACAGGCAGACAGATAGACAGACAGGCAGTACAGATATATAATATTGACAGGGTGAAAGAGAAGAGAGAGGGACAGACAGATATGAAAGAGACCAGATATATATATGTACAGGTCAGAGAGAGAGAGAAGAGAGAGGGACAGGCAGACATATAGACTGAAAGACAGATATATATATTTTACAGGTCAGAGACAGAGAAAGAGAGAGGGACAGGCAGACAGATAGACTGAAAGACAGATATATATATGTTACAGGTCAGAGACAGAGAGAAGAGACAGGGACAGGCAGACAGTGTAGACAGAGTGAAAGACAGATATAAGATATATATTACAGGTCAGAGACAGAGAAGAGAGAGGGACAGGCAGACAGATAGACTGAAAGACAGATATATATATGTACAGGTCAGAGACAGAGTCAGGCAGACATATAGACTGAAAGACAGATATATATATGTTACAGGTCAGAGACAGAGAAGAGAGAGGGACAGGCAGACAGATAGACTGAAAGACAGATATATATATGTTACAGGAAGAGAGAGGGACAGGCAGACATATAGACTGAGACAGAGAGGTCAGAGACAGAAGAGAGAGGGACAGGCAGACAGATAGACTGAAAGACAGATATATATATGTTACAGGTCAGAGACAGAGAAGAGAGAGGGACAGGCAGACATATAGACTGAAAGACAGATATATATATATTACAGGTCAGAGACAGAGAAGAGAGAGGGACAGGCAGACATATAGACTGAAAGACAGATATATATATATTACAGGTCAGAGACAGAGAAGAGAGAGGGACAGGCAGACATATAGACTGAAAGACAGATATATATATATTACAGGTCAGAGACAGAGAAGAGAGAGGGACAGGCAGACATATAGACTGAAAGACAGATATATATATATTACAGGTCAGAGACAGAGAAGAGAGAGGGACAGGCAGACAGATAGACTGAAAGACAGATATATATATGTTACAGGTCAGAGACAGAGAGAAGAGAGAGGGACAGGCAGACAGATAGACTGAAAGACAGATATATATATGTTACAGGTCAGAGACAGAGAGAAGAGAGAAGGGACAGGCAGACAGATGGAGAAGAGAGAGGGACAGGCAGACAGTGACCAGCAGACTGAAAGACAGATATATATATGTTACAGGTCAGAGAGAGAGAGAAGAGAGAGGGACAGGCAGACAGATAGACTGAAAGACATATATATGTTACAGGTCAGAGACAGAAAGAAGAGAGAGGGACAGGCAGACAGATAAGAGAGATAGACAGCAGACAAAGGAATGACTGAAACATAACCTATATATATGTTACAGGTTCAGGAGAAACAGAGAGAGAGGAGTACAGGCAGACAGATGACTGAAAGGACAGATATATTAGATTACGAGGTCAGAGACAGAGAAGAGAGAGGGGTTGGGGGGCAGTCAGACATATTTAGAAGCTGAAAGACAGATATAATATCATACAGGTTACAGATAGAGATAGAGGGACAGGCAGACAGATATATATATATTACAGGTCAGAGACAGAGAAGAGAGAGGGACAGGCAGACATATAGACTGAAAGACAGATATATATATATTACGCTGTCAGAGACAGAGAAGAGAGAGGGACAGGCAGACATATAGACTGAAAGACAGATATATATATGTCAAGGTCAGAGACAGAGAGAGAAGAGAGAGGGACAGGCAGACATATAGACTGAAAGACAGATATATATATATTACAGGTCAGAGACAGAGAGAAGAGAGAGGGACAGGCAGACAGATAGACTGAAAGACAGATATATATATGTTACAGGTCAGAGACAGAGAAGAGAGAGGGACAGGCAGACATATAGACTGAAAGACAGATATATATATATTACAGGTCAGAGACAGAGAAGAGAGAGGGACAGGCAGACATATAGACTGAAAGACAGATATATATATCATTACAGGTCAGAGACAGAGAAGAGAGAGGGACAGGCAGACATATAGACTGAAAGACAGATATATATATGTTACAGGTCAGAGACAGAGAGAAGAGAGAGGGACAGGCAGACATATAGACTGAAAGACAGATATATATATATTACAGGTCAGAGACAGAGAAGAGAGAGGGACAGGCAGACATATAGACTGAAAGACAGATATATATATTTTACAGGTCAGAGACAGAGATTATATATATATTACATGTCAAGAGACAAAGAATATATATTTCATTCGACAGGACCTTAAGGATATATATAATGTTTTTACAGTTGTCAGATACGAGAGAGAAGGATAGTTACAGTGCAACAGATAGTACTGAAAGACGAATATATATACTGTTTGACAGGTTTTTTTTTTTTCAGAGAGAGAAAGAAGAGAGAGGGACAGGCAGACAGATAGACGGAAAGACAGATATATATATGTTACAGGGTCAGAGACAGAGAGAAGAGAGAGGGACAGGCAGACATATAGACTGAAAGACAGATATATATATTTTACAGGTCAGAGACAGAGAGAAGAGAGAGGGACAGGCAGACATATAGACTGAAAGACAGATATATATGTTACAGGTCAGAGACAGAGAAGAGAGAGGGACAGGCAGACAGATAGACTGAAAGACAGATATATATATTTTACAGGTCAGAGACAGCGAGAAGAGAGAGGGACAAGCAGACATATAGACTGAAAGCCAGATATATAATATGATACAGGTCATAGACAGAGAGAAGAGAGAGGGACAGGCAGACAGATAGACTGAGAAGACCGATATATATATGTTACAGGTCAGTAGACAGAGAGAGGACAGAGAAGAGAGGGGACAGTCATACAGATGACTGAAAAAAAGATAATATATGATTACAGGTCAGAACAGAGAGAATAGTAGGGACAGGCAGACAGTATATACCGAACGACAGATATATATGTTACAGGTCAGAGACAGAGAAGAGAGAGGGACAGGCAGACAGATAGACTGAAAGACAGATATATATATGTTACAGGTCAGAGACAGAAAGAAGAGAGAGGGACAGGCAGACAGATAGACAGAAAGACAGATGGTCAGAACAGAAAGAATAGAGAGGGCCAGAACAGATAGACTGAGAAGACGTCTATGATATGGTTAACAGGTCAGAGACAGAGAGAGAAGAGAGAGAGGACAGGCAGACAGCATAAGACGAAAGGACAGATATATATATGTTACAGGTTCAGAGAGAGAGAAGAGAGAGGGACAGGCAGACATATAGACTGAAAGACAGATATATATATATTACAGGTCAGAGACAGAGAAGAGAGAGGGTACAGGCAGACATATAGACTGAAAGACAGATATATATATTTTACAGGTCAGAGACAGAGAAGAGAGAGGGACAGGCAGACATATAGACTGAAAGACAGATATATATATGTTACAGGTCAGAGACAGAAAGAAGAGAGAGGGACAGGCAGACATATAGACAGAAAGACAGATAGACAGATGAGACAGGGTCAGAGAGAGTGAGAAGAGAGAGGGAAAGGCAGACAGATAGACTGAAAGACAGATATATTTAATGTTACAGTAAATGTACAAAATTAGTAAATTTGCAAATTTCCTAACATTTTGGAGGACATTTGCAAATTTCCTAAAAATTTCAGTAAATTTGCAAATTACCTGAATTTTGAATGTATTTGTTTCTCAATTTTACTGAAGATATTGATAAGTCAGTAAATTTGCAAATTTCCCGGACTTCCAAATCACAAGAATTTGCAAATTTCATGAAATTTGCAAAATCCACTGAGTGAAACATTTAATGCATTGCATTTGTTTCTCAAATTTACTGAAGATTGAAAGATCAGTAAATTTGCGAAATTCTTCATACTGTTTCAGAACAAACACTCCCGCCCCTCATCTCAACTCATCTCAAAGGAAAGCACTGCCTCTCTCTGCTTATTGTCTCTCTCTCTCTCCTCTCAAAAAGGGATCGGCTCAGGATCTCGGGTCTCTCGTCTCTCTAGTCACACACAGACTAAGCACAACGTTGCTTTCTTTCACTCTCTGTCTACTAGTAATCTGACTTCTTCTTGTGTCTCTCGATCCTCTCGGTCTCACATGTTATCTCTAATCGCAGCTTGACTTCTGTCAATTATTGTTTCTGTCCTCCTCTCTGTATCCTGTCTGTCTCGTCTCTCTTTTTTTCTTCTCATCCCTCTGTATCTCTCCTTTCTGGCTCGTCATCCAGACCAGAATGCTCTACGGTCTGTCACTATCGCTCATCTTATGTTTTCTACTGTATCTTCTCTGTCCTCGGTCTCTCGTACTTTAAGGTGCAGTGGTCCTAAACAATTATAGATTTTGCTATGTCCTCTCCTTTACACCCTCACATCGTCTCAGCGAGATATACATAATATTTCATAGATAATCTCGTCTCTCTCTGTATCTTCCGTGCCTGCATCAATCTCATCTGGTCTCTCATCTCTGTACCTCTCACTGCCGTCCATCAATCTCGTCGGTATCTTTTTCTCGGGGAACGAGGTCTACGTTCGCTAAATGCGCACGACTGTACTCTTCTCTATTAATTTTATTGTGATTTCTCAGGGCTAAACCTCTGTCTGGCGCAATCTCTCTCTGACGCTCCCCGCCTCTCCTCTTGCTTACGGATTTCACTGACTCTGTCTCCCCCCGACCCATCTCTGCGTCTCTCACACACACATGCATTGGGGCTATCATTCTATTTTGCTTCTGTCTTTGTATATTATTGTTGTTGTCGATGCAGCGAGATCACTCATCGTGTATCAGAGGTAGTATCGTATGTACAGATGAAAGTTGGAGACGCCAGTGTAAGTATATCTGCTTGGTTCAGTCACTGGACTGTTATTGGTTGTTGTTGTTGTTTTAGGCATGCAGAGTCATGTGTATCAGGTGAGTCGATGTGATTCATGAATAGTTGACCCGGGATATCTCACGATAGTCTCGAGCGGTTGGGCGCGGCCGCGTGAGGAGTTCATCCGTAGATGGCCGAGCGTCAGGAGGGTATGACCAGTCACAGGGGGCCATCTTCCTTGTCCCGGGCCAGGGCCAAGGCCATGCGTAGTATGAGGGTCGTCACGTAAACGCTGGTGACTGAAACCCGCCCGCGCTGTCTGGTGAGGGGCCGGGGGGGCAGCGCGCGGGGCCCGAGCAGAGCCACTACTTCTCGCCGACCTTGGGATCCTGCATAAGGCTTCAGTACATTCAGCGTGCTCCAGTGAGGGTAGTTTCGGTCCCGTTTTAGCTGGTGAAGGCTACCGAGAGGCTTAATAGCACGGGGTGGTCATCGGTTCTATTGTAAATAATTCGAGGCTATCCTTGGCTGAGTAAAACATCTTGTGAGTGTTTGTTGTTAATATTAAATAATATGTGTGCATAATAGGGAGAAGAGTTGCTAATAAGTTGATGTCAATGCTTCAATACTTATACCATGTGCCAGGGTGATGTTCGCTGTGCGTGCTGGTGAAGTCTTATGCAGTTGGCTCGCATCGGGGGCAAATTGCAGTGGAAGTGTTTGTTGGCTTCTAATACTAATGTTTGCGTATTAGTTGGAGGTCAAGCTTCGAGTTACTTCCACCTCCAGGGGGATTCGTCCGTCAGGGCTGCTAATGTGTGAACTAGCTTGATGAGGTGGGGGCAGGCAGGTCGGGGCACATATGGCAGTGAGTTGTTTTGTGTTTGTAGGGGCGTATGGATTTATACTGTCACTTGGGATTAGTTGACCTTGCAAGGCTTCAGTAGCTATCAGCCCTCGCAGGGGGTATTCGCGGCTGTGTTATGCGGCTGGTGTTAACACTGAGCAGAGGTCAAAGTGAATTATCGACGACGCCTGCTGTGCTGTAGACAATCGATGCGAGTGTTTGTGTTAAGTTGGCTCATTTGTTATTAAGATGTGTTTTTATAGGACCCGGCCTATCGACATTTAAGGTGTGTATGATGTGGGGATAGTTTAACCTGCGCTAACTGCTAAATTCCAGGTGGGTTGTGTATGATGTGTTTTATTCCAGGTGGGGTGTGTATGATGTGGATGACTGTTAGTGTGGGGTGTATGATGTGGATGACTGTTAGTGTGGGGTGTTAAGCATGTGTATGATGTGGAGGACTGTTAGTGTGGGGTGTTTAACATGTGTATGATGTGGAGGACTGTTAGTGTGGGGTGTTAAGCATGTGTATGATGTGGAGGACTGTTAGTTTGGGGTGTTAAGCATGTGTATGATGTTGGGGGGGGGAGGGGCGGGGTGTTAAGCATGTGTATGATGTGGAGGACTGTTAGTGGGGGGTGTTAAGCATGTGTATGATGTGGAGGACTGTTAGTGTGGGGTGTTAAGCATGTGTATGATGTGGAGGACTGTTAGTGTGGGGTGTTAAGCATGTGTATGATGTGGAGGACTGTTAGTGTGGGGTGTTAAGCATGTGTATGATGTGACTGTTAGTGTGGGGTGTTAAGCATGTGTATGATGTGGAGGACTGTTAGTGTGGGGTGTTTAACCTGTGTATGATGTGGAGGACTGTTAGTGTGGTGTGTTTAACATGTGTATGATGTGGAGGACTGTTAGTGTGGTGTGTTTAACATGTGTATGATGTGGAGGACTGTTAGTGTGGTGTGTTTAACATGTGTATGATGTGGAGGACTGTTAGTGTGGGGTGTTAAGCATGTGTATGATGTGGAGGACTGTTAGTGTGGGGTGTTTAACATGTGTATGATGTGGAGGACTGTTAGTGTGGGGTGTTTAGCATGTGTATGATGTGGAGGACTGTTAGTGTGGGGTGTTTAACCTGTGTATGATGTGGAGGACTGTTAGTGTGGGGTGTTTAACATGTGTATGATGTGGAGGACTGTTAGTGTGGTGTGTTTAACATGTGTATGATGTGGAGGACTGTTAGTGTGGTGTGTTAAGCATGTGTATGATGTGGAGGACTGTTAGTGTGGGGTGTTAAGCATGTGTATGATGTGGAGGACTGTTAGTGTGGGGTGTTAAGCATGTGTATGATGTGGAGGACTGTTAGTGTGGGGTGTTAAGCATGTGTATGATGTGGAGGACTGTTAGTGTGGGGTGTTAAGCATGTGTATGATGTGGAGGACTGTTAGTGTGGGGTGTTAAGCATGTGTATGATGTGGAGGACTGTTAGTGTGGGGTGTTTAACCTGTGTATGATGTGGAGGACTGTTAGTGTGGGGTGTTTAACATGTGTATGATGTGGAGGACTGTTAGTGTGGGGTGTTAAGCATGTGTATGATGTGGAGGACTGTTAGTGTGGGGTGTTTAACCTGTGTATGATGTGGAGGACTGTTAGTGTGGTGTGTTTAACATGTGTATGATGTGGAGGACTGTTAGTGTGGTGTGTTTAACATGTGTATGATGTGGAGGACTGTTAGTGTGGGGTGTTTAACATGTGTATGATGTGGAGGACTGTTAGTGTGGGGTGTTTAACATGTGTATAATATGGAGGACTGCTGTTGTGGGGTGTTTAATCTGCGCTAACTGTTTTATTCCAGGTGGGGTGTGTATGATATGGAGGACTGTTGTTCAGCAGTTGAACACCTTTCCAAACAAGGCAGAGTGGATGGAAGCAAGGCCTGCATTGACGGGGGGTCGGCTGGGGGCTACACCACACTGACATGCCTCACCTTCAAGGACACATTCAGGGCTGGTACGTCTGTCTGTCTGTCTGTCTGTCACCACACTGACATGCCTCATCTTCAAGGACACATTCAGGGCTGGTACGTCTGTCTGTCTGTCTGTCTGTCACCACACTGACATGCCTCATCTTCAAGGACACATTCAGGGCTGGTACGTCTGTCTGTGTGTCCATCTGTCTGTCTGACTGTTTGTTTGTGTGTGTGTCTGTCAGTCTGTCTTACTATCTCCCTCTCTCTCTCTGTCTGTGTGTCTCATTTACAAATACAAATTAAGTTGGTTCAGCATGGGTCGTGTTGGTCGTTTTAGCTCACTTTATTATTGTTTCATTAAGCTGGTTCAGCATGGGTCGTGTTGGTCGTTTTAGCTCACTTTATTATTGTTTCATTAAGTTGGTTCAGCATGGGTCGTGTTGGTCACTTTATTATTGTTTCATTAAGTTGGTTCAGCATGGGTCATGTTGGTCGTGTTAGCTCACTTTATTATTGTTTTATTAAGTTGGTTCAGCATGGGTCGTGTTGGTCATTTTAGCTCACTTTATTATTGTTTTATTAAGTTGGTTCAGCATGGGTCGTGTTGGTCGTGTTAGCTCACTTTATTATTGTTTCATTAAGTTGGTTCAGCATGGGTCATGTTGGTCGTGTTAGCTCACTTTATTATTGTTTCATTAAGTTGGTTCAGCATGGGTCGTGTTGGTCGTTTTAGCTCACTTTATTATTGTTTTATTAAGCTGGTTCAGCATGGGTCGTGTTGGTCGTGTTAGCTCACTTTATTATTGTTTCATTAAGCTGGTTCAGCATGGGTCGTGTTGGTCGTGTTAGCTCACTTTATTATTGTTTCAT
>JAGGCT020004145.1:295530-324450 GCA_017654935.2 Phymorhynchus buccinoides
GACGGAGAGTGAGAGAGTCATGCACATACATACATACACACATACATACATACACATACATGCATGAAAATGTGCATGCAACACACATGTATAATACACGAGAGAGAGAGAAGAGAGAGAGAGAGAGAGAGAAGAGAGAGAGGGACAGAGACAGAGACACAGATGAGAGGGACAGAAGTGGAGACAGACAGACAAAGAAAACACAGGAGAGAACAACAAACAACGAACGAACAAATGGTTAAATGATTAGGCCATTGGCCCCTATCACTGGAGGTGATATATTTTTTTTAAAGCAGACAGGAGAACGAAAGAGAGAGGCAGGCAAAAGCAGAGAGACAGAGACGAGAAGAGAAGTCATTGAGAGACAGACACAAAAAAGGAAAAACCAAACACGATATTTTACTTAACCAGCGGGAAAAAATGAGATCAGCCAATACACGTTTTTCTCTCTCACCCAGAACAGCTCCTCTGGAAAAAGAAAAAACGAAAAAAAAAAAAAAACAGAGCACAGTGAGGTTGAAGGAGGCAGAGGTTAAGTCCTGCACGTTACAGCCCTACACGCCACTGTCCTCCACCTGCACTGGGTTGATTCTTATGCATACACTTCAACATGCTACAATAATATATCACACTACACCACAACTTATTTTTCACAACGATTTTTGTGTGACTGACAGAAGGAAGGGAGGGGGAAGGAAGCAGAGCCAAAGTGACAGCACGTTACAGCCCTACACGCCATTGTGCTCCACCTGCACTGGGCTGACACTTATGCATACACTTCAACATGCTACCGATAAGATATCACACGTACAGACACTGCAAGCATAGTGCAAAGTGAGAAAAAACTCACAGAGCACAGTGAGGTTGAAGGAAGCAGAGCCTGACACCTGCACGTTACAGCCCTAGACGCCAAAGTCCTCCACCTGCACTGAGCTGATTCTGATGCCTACACCACAACACGCTACAATAATATACCACACTACACTACACTGCAGCGCAACACCATAACAACGTACTCACAGAGCACAGTGAGGTTGAAGGAGGCAGAGCCCAAGTCCTGCAGTTACAGCCCTACACGCCACTGTCCTGCACGTTACAGCCCTACACGCCACTGTCCTCCACCTGCACTGGGCTGATTCTTATGCATACACTTCAACATGCTACAATAATATATCACACTACACCACACTGCAGCATCACAACATACAAGGTACTCACAGAGCACAGTGAGGTTGAAGGAAGCAGAGCCAAAGTCCTGCACGTTACAGCCCTACACGCCATTGTCCTCCACCTGCACTGGGCTGATTCTTATGCATACACTTCAACATGCTACAATAATATATCACACTACACCACACTGCAGCGCAACACCATAACAAGGTACTCACAGAGCACAGTGAGGTTGAAGGAGGCAGAGCCAAAGTCCTGCACGTTACAGCCCTACACGCCATTGTCCTCCACCTGCACTGGGCTGATTCTTATGCATACACTTCAACATGCTACAGTAATATATCACACTACACCACACTGCAGCGCAACACCATAACAAGGTACTCACAGAGCACAGTGAGACAGAGACAGAGATAGACAGACACAGACAGTGAGATAGAAAAAAGGGGCAGAAAGTCAAACAGACAGAGTACAGTGAGACAGAGACAGACAGAGCAACACTTTATCGGTGGCAGAATTCAGAAGTAGATGTACAATGTCCGAATTCGCGTGACGACTTCCCCACCACGGACAACATCACTATCAGTACCGCGGGTGTGGAAAAGCTCCTGGCCAACTTGAACCCCAACAAAGCAGCTGGTCCAGATGGAATTACCCTAGACCACTACGGGGTCAGAGGAAATGTCAACAGCTGGATTGCAAGTTTCCTCAGGAACCGGAAACAAGCTGTGGTGGTTGATGGCGCTCAGTCTGGCTATGTGGAGGTGAAGTCCGGTGTGCCCCAGGGGACAGTTCTAGGACCCTGCCTCTTTCTGACCTTTCCGTCTGTTTGCTGATGACACAGCTCTATGCCACTTCATTACCTGCGATGACGACCCGGTCAAACTCCAATAGGACCTCAGGAAGTTGGAAGACTGGGAAGAGAATGGGACATGGCGTTCCACCCTGTCAAATGCAGCCAGCTGCCTTTGACGAAAAGCAAGAAGCCGCTGAACGCCTCCACCAGCTACAGTCTCCACAACCACACCCTCGAAAGAGTGCCCTCAACAAAATACCTCGGGGTCACACTGCAATCTGATCTTTCATGGGGAGCCCACATCACAGCCACCTGCGCCAAAGCCTTAAGAAGAAACCTGAAGGTGTGTTCCATGGCTACCAAGGAGTTAGCCTACAAAGCCATGGTCAGGCCCATTCTTGAATATGCTAGCACAGTATGGGACCCACACACTGACAGGCAGATCTCTGACCTAGAGAAGGTCCAACGCAGGGCGGCAAAATACGTGCTAAACAGACACAGAAATACTTCCAGTGTCAGCACCATGCTCCACCAGCTACAATGGCCATCTCTGGCTGAGCGCCGCCGCGCTTCCAGGCTATCCATGACTATATATACAAGATCACAAATGGACTGGCCTGTGTGAAATGCAGCGCCCTCAAACCCATGCCCCCCAGCAGCAGAAGACAAAACCACAACAAGCAGTTCCAAAGAATCCCAGCCAGAACCGACTACCGCAACAACTCCTTCTCAGTCCCCCGAACCGTCCGCAACTGGAACTCCCTGCCATCAGAGACAGTCCAGTCCCCCACGCTCAGCTCCTTTGTCTCGAAGGTGCTGAAGCTCCCTGACCAAAAACACTACTACCCTCCGTGTACTCTGTGTTCTCGGACTAGCCAGGGGTGCTCGATCGTGCACGCCCTCTTATCTGTCTAGATTTATTTTTGTTTTTGATTTTTCCCGCGCTGCATAATTCTCTGAACCCCAGTACATGTCTGTAATTGCCGTTTACGGCAGGTGGACGTTATTGTGCAGAAGAAAAAGAAGAAGAAGAACAGAAGAAAGAAAACAGACAGAAACATTATCTATGACCGATGAGAAAGGGAGACAAAACGAGAACAGTGAGAGAGAGATGTAGAGAGAGAGAGGGGGGGAGATAGATGTGTTGCTGGCTCCACTGACAAAAAAAAACCCATGCGGGGACGATAACCCTCCCTATTTTTAGTTCTGTTTTTCACGGAAAGTAAAAAGTTGCGGTAATTTGCCACTGGCGGCTCTATAGCCACTGCCTTTAAGCAATGCATGGTTGTAGAAATTATTGGATTGGAATAAGTCATGTGCCGTATGCTAACTTTAGACTAATTTAGATAGTCGCTTCTTCACACAGATCTCTGTCTGGATACGTCGCAGAAAGCCACTTCTGACGATAAATCGCGACGGAACTAGATCGCAACAGATTTCGATGCAATGAACTTCAACATGTGAATAGAACCACAACCAGCGATTGCAGCCTGCAACGTGTGCGTCGTTTCATGATCAAATTCATGCAGTTTCGCGTCTGCATTTCCGTGCTAAATCGGCCCGTGCGTATTGTGAGGCTTCCCTTAGTTTCCTGCAGGTTTCAAGCCAAGAGCAGATCTAGCGAGTTTCTGGCAGCAGTGTCAACTTCAACCAGGTTTGCCAGCCATAACAGTTGGGTTGATGACGGATTGAGAAGGTTCAGGATGAAGACCGTTTCCCCGTACGGCAGTTGGAGGTCCCCCATCAGCAGTCAGCTGGTCACCAAGAGTTAGAAACCGCACTACTATCCCATCCTATAGGTGTGTGGGCTGATGGACGTTCAGAGTGGACCGTAACCCGGAATTGACAGGTATCATCACCACCATCATCATCATCACCACCCATATCGAGGGGTGCCTGCCAGAACGGTCTATCTCAAGAGGAATAAAGAGCACAGATGGGCAGGTCTGGCATTCACCCCTCAATATCATCATCATCATCATTACCATCAGCTGTCCGCTGGTCACCAAGAGTGGTGGTCGGGGCTGATGGACGTCAGAGTGGACGGTAACATGAATTCGACGAATTGACAGGTTATCATCACCAATCATCATTACCACCACCATCATCATCACCACCATATCATCATCAATCAAAAGACATCATCATCACCATCATCTTCATCACCTTCATCTTCATCATCATCACCACCATCATCATCACCACCATCATCACCCCCATCATCATCATCACCATCATCATCATCATCATGCGACCATCATCATCATCACCACCACCATCATTACTAGCAGCAGCATGAAAGAAAAAACACCCTTAGAATTTAGATTGTTTGGTAAGCTAAGAGAGAGAATGAATGAAGAGTACATTCCCATTTTGTAGGGGAAGGGGATTAGGGGTGGGTTCGCTGCCTAATGGTTTCTTTATTCCCTCCGCCCCCCCTCCCCCTAGAGCTGATCGCATATACTTCCCCCAGAATCAATTAGTGCACCGGAACCCCTTGTCGTAATGCATCGTAATCGTCAATATGATGACGGAGGCTGTCAAAAGAAAGAAGAAGAAGAAGAAACCCAGGTCTGACCCCAAAGTGGGTTGTTCCACCCTGGCACCGAGGGCTGAGGGGGAAAACGGAAGTTCTCCTAGGATAAAAACCACACCTAGTCAGATGCACTTGTCTTAGACATGGTCCCAAAAAAAATCAAAGGGATAAAGGGAATAAACTATGCCATGAACGAAGAGAAAGGCCATTATGTCGTTTGTTCCTACACCCTGTCCACTCTATTTTCATTGTCTCTGTCTCTCTCTCTGTGTGTCTCTCACATACACAGTCTACTGGACGGAGCTTCGCTACGAAGAGCAAGGCCGTTACGTCATTTGTTCCTACACCCTGTCCACTCTATTTTCATTGTTTCTGTCTCTCTCACAGACACAGTACTGGACGGAGCTTCGCTATGAAGAGCAAGGCCGCTACGTCATTTGTTCCTACACCCTGTCCACCCTATTTTCATTGTCTCTGTCTCTCTCTGTCTCTCACAGACACAGTCTACTGGACGGAGCTTCGCTACGAAGAGCAAGGCCGCTACGTCATTTGTTTCTACACCCTGTCCACTCTATTTTCATTGTCTCTGTCTCTCTCTCTCTCTGTGTCTCTCACAGACACAGTCTACTGGACGGAGCTTCGCTACGAAGAGCAAGGCCGTTACGTCATTTGTTCCTACACCCTGTCCACTCTATTTTCATTGTCTCTGTCTCTCTCTCTGTGTCTCTCACAGACACAGTCTACTGGACGGAGCTTCGCTACGAAGAGCAAGGCCGTTACGTCATTTGTTCCTACACCCTGTCCTCGGAGACCTTCCAGCAGTGGACTCCCCCTGAGTTCAGCGCCAGAACCACGGTGCACGAGTATGGCGGCGCCTCTTTCTGCGTGCACAGCGGCGCCCTCTACTTCTCCAACTTCTCCGACCAGGGACTGTACGTGCAGCGCTCTCCGGAGAGCGCGCCGGAGAGGATCTCTGACTCCAAAAAGAAATGTCGCTTTGCTGATCATATTGTGTGTCATAAGGTTGGTTAAGGACAGGTGTGTGTGTGTGTGTGTGTGTGTGTGTGTGTGTGTGTGTGTGTGTGTGTGTCTTGACTCCATCAAGAAATGTCGCTTTGCTGATCATATTGTGTGTCATAAGGTTGGTTAAGGACAGGTGTGTGTGAGGAGGGGGGGGGGGGTCTGACTGCAGCAAGAAATGTCGCTTTGCTGATCATATTGTGTGTCATAAGGTTGGTTAAGGACAGGTGTGTGTGAGGGAGGGGGGGGGGGGTCTGACTGCAGCAAGAAATGTCGCTTTGCTGATCATATTGTGTGTCATAAGGTTGGTTAAGGACAGGTGTGTGTGAGGGGGGGGGGGGGGGGGGGGTCTGACTGCAGAAAAGAAATGTCGCTTTGCTGATCATATTGTGTGTCATAAGGTTGGTTAAGGACAGGTGTGTGTGAGAGAGAGGAGGGGGGGGGGGGGTCTGACTGCAGCAAGAAATGTCGCTTTACTGATCATATTGTGTGTCATAAGGTTGGTTAAGGACAGGTGTGTGTGAGTGGTGGAGGGGGGGGGGGGGGGGTCTCTGACTGCAGCAAGAAATGTCGCTTTGCTGATCATATTGTGTGTCATAAGGTTGGTTAAGGACAGGTGTGTGTGAGGGAGGGGGGGGGGGGTCTGACTGCAGCAAGAAATGTCGCTTTGCTGATCATATTGTGTGTCATAAGGTTGGTTAAGGACAGGTGTGTGAGAGATGGGGGGGGGGGGGGGGGTCTGACTGCAGCAAGAAATGTCGCTTCGTGTAGTATACCAGGGGTCGCGCTAACGCATGTTTCTTGCGTATTTGACGCGTTTTAAAAATTGCTGACGCATTTTTACGGCGTTTACGCGTAATCCGTACGCAAAATGATGTCCGCTAAAAATCGGGTATAGGTCTAGATGGTGAATCAGACTTTAGAAGTCCTACGGTCCTACACGTATAGTGGTTCTGCTACACCAAACATTGGAACAGACTATAGAAAAGTGCCACTGCTTTCAGAGGAGGTAAGTATCCCATCCTTTCTCTTTCATTAGTTATCCAGATTTCATCCGGTACTGCTGTGACGTAGGCGCAGTGCAGTGTGGCGGGAAAATCACTGTAAGCGCATTGGGGTGATAACAGGGCTCGTGTCGACTTTGAGGATCGCCGTGATCATTGAAAATAACTGGTTAGTGAATAAAAATGCATGTTTTTGTTGCTGGTCTTGTTTTCATTGTTTTTAGCTTGGATTTATCATTTTGTTCTTTGACGCCATTTTTTGCTTCCCTTACGCATTTTTTTGCAGACATCGTGTCGCGTAAGCAAAACGTGTTTTCAAAAACACTGGCGCGACCCCTGGTATACTGAAGATGATGAATAATAATGATGATGAAGATGATGGTGATGATGATGATGACAAATGCTGCTGCAGCTGCTGATAACAATGATAATGATGTTGATTCATGATGATAATATAATTTGGATGATTTTGATATTGATGATAGTGCCACTACTGCTCTTACTGATGATTTTACAGACAGGGATAATGATGATGATAATGATAATGATGATGATAATGATAATGATGATGATATGGTGTTAGAGAGGACCATGAAGTGATGGACAGAGGGATAATGATAATGATATGGTGTTAGAGAGGACCATGAAGTGATGGACAGTGGGATAATGATAATGATATGGTGTTAGAGAGGACCATGAAGTGATGGACAGAGGGATAATGATAATGATATGGTGTTAGAGAGGACCATGAAGTGATGGACAGAGGGATAATGATAATGATATGGTGTTAGAGAGGACCATGAAGTGATGGACAGAGGGATAATGATAATGATATGGTGTTAGAGAGGACCATGAAGTGATGGACAGAGGGATAATGATAATGATATGGTGTTAGAGAGGACCATGAAGTGATGGACAGAGGGATAATAATAATGATATGGTGTTAGAGAGGACCATGAAGTGATGGACAGAGGGATAATGATAATGATATGGTGTTAGAGAGGACCATGAAGTGATGGACAGAGGGATAATGATAATGATATGGTGTTAGAGAGGACCATGAAGTGATGGACAGAGGGATAATGATAATGATATGGTGTTAGAGAGGACCATGAAGTGATGGACAGAGGGATAATGATAATGATATGGTGTTAGAGAGGACCATGAAGTGATGGACAGAGGGATAATGATAATGATATGGTGTTAGAGAGGACCATGAAGTGATGGACAGAGGGATAATGATAATGATATGGTGTTAGAGAGGACCATGAAGTGATGGACAGAGGGATAATGATAATGATATGGTGTTAGAGAGGACCATGAAGTGATGGACAGAGGGATAATGATAATGATATGGTGTTAGAGAGGACCATGAAGTGATGGACAGAGGGATAATGATAATGATATGGTGTTAGAGAGGACCATGAAGTGATGGACAGAGGGATAATGATAATGATATGGTGTTAGAGAGGACCATGAAGTGATGGACAGAGGGATAATGATAATGATATGGTGTTAGAGAGGACCATGAAGTGATGGACAGAGGGATAATGATAATGATATGGTGTTAGAGAGGACCATGAAGTGATGGACAGAGGGATAATGATAATGATATGGTGTTAGAGAGGACCATGAAGTGATGGACAGAGGGATAATGATAATGATATGGTGTTAGAGAGGACCATGAAGTGATGGACAGAGGGATAATGATAATGATATGGTGTTAGAGAGGACCATGAAGTGATGGACAGAGGGATAATGATAATGATATGGTGTTAGAGAGGACCATGAAGTGATGGACAGAGGGATAATGATAATGATATGGTGTTAGAGAGGACCATGAAGTGATGGACAGAGGGATAATAATAATGATATGGTGTTAGAGAGGACCATGAAGTGATGGACAGAGGGATAATGATAATGATATGGTGTTAGAGAGGACCATGAAGTGATGGACAGAGGGATAATGATAATGATATGGTGTTAGAGAGGACCATGAAGTGATGGACAGAGGGATAATGATAATGATATGGTGTTAGAGAGGACCATGAAGTGATGGACAGTGGAGCCACACCATTCTGTGGTGATATTATTACACATTATGATGATGATATTGTTATTGGTGTGTCAAACAGACAGGGGTGTTGTATCATGGAGGACCATGACGTGATGGACAGAGGAGCCACACCATTCTGTGGTGATATTATTACACATTATGATGATGATATTGTTATTGGTGTGTCAAACAGACAGGGGTGTTGTATCATGGAGGACCATGAAGTGATGGATAATGATATGGTGTTAGAGAGGACCATGAAGTGATGGACAGTGGAGCCACACCATTCTGTGGTGATATTATTACACATTATGATGATGATATTGTTATTGGTGTGTCAAACAGACAGGGGTGTTGTATCATGGAGGACCATGACGTGATGGACAGAGGAGCCACACCATTCTGTGGTGATATTATTACACATTATGATGATGATATTGTTATTGGTGTGTCAAACAGACAGGGGTGTTGTATCATGGAGGACCATGAAGTGATGGACAGTGGAACCACACCATTCTGTGGTGATATTATTACACATTATGATGATGATATTGTTAATATTGGTGTGTCAAACAGACAGGGGTGTTGTATTGTATCATGGAGGACCATGAAGTGATGGACAGTGGAGCCAAGGAACCACACAATTCTGTGGTGGCCATCGACCTTAACACCAAAGAGCTGTCTGTACTGGTGAGTAGTGTGCAAACACACACACACACATGTACACACACACACACACACATGTACACGCACACACACACACACATGTACACACACACACGCACACACTCACACACTGTACACACACACACACACACACACATGTACACGCACACACACACATGTACACACACACACGCACACACACACACACATGTACACACACACACACACACATGTACATCGTACACACACACACATGTACACACACACACATGTACACACACATGTACACGCACACACACACACATGTACACACTCACACATGACACACAAAGCACAAAGGCATACATGATACGCACATGCACTCATACGCACCACACACACACGCACATGTATGCAAAGTTACACACAAAGGCATACATGATACACACATGCACTCATACACACGCACATGTATGCACACACACACACACACACACACAAAGGCATACATGATACACACATGCACTCACACACACGCACATGTATGCACACACACACACACACACACACACACAAAGGCATACATGATACACACATGCACTCATACACACGCACATGTATGCACACACACACACACACACACACACACACACACAAAGGCATACATGATACACACATGCACACATACACACGCACATGTATGCACACACACACACACACACAGGCATACATGATACACACATGCACTCATACACACGCACATGTATGCACACACACACACACACACCACACACAAAGGCATACATGATACACACATGCACTCATACACACGCACATGTATGCACACACACACACACACACACAAAAGGCATACATGATACACACATGCACTCATACACACGCACATGTATGCACACACACACACACACACACACACAAAGGCATACATGATACACACATGCACTCATACACACGCACATGTATGCACACACACACACACACACACACACAAAGGCATACATGATACACACACACACACGCGACTTATTTTTTCAAAACTGTGTTTAAAAAGGAAGGTGGATACTTTTTTTTAAATGAGGAGCAGGGCTGTGATTTCCTCCTACATTCTGACAATGTTCCTTTAAAGAAAAAAAAAGTTGATATTTTTTTTATCCAGACTGAGCTCGTGAATTTTACAGTGGTGTTTGTGCGTGTGTGCGTGCGTGTGCACGTGCGTGCGTGTGCGCGCGCATGCAATTAAAATAAGTAAGGGTATTTATGGATGAGGGGAATGTGGTATTCAGACACAAGACTGATTCTTACACTATATCATATTTTTCATTTTTGTTAAAACAATGAGGAATATATTTTGTGTGCAGGCAGAGGGTTGTGACTTCTACAGTCATCCGCGCGTGTCTCCTAGCGGGGAAAAGATCTGCTGGTTCCAGTGGAATCACCCTAACATGGTGTGTAGTACATACTGTACTGTGTGGTAGTGTGGTGTGGTGTGGTGTGGTGTGGTGTGGTGTGGTGTAGTGTAGTGTCTCCTAGCGGGGAAAAGATCTGCTGGTTCCAGTGGAATCACCCTAACATGGTGTGTAGTACATACTGTACTGTGTTGTAGTGTAGTGCCGTGTAGTGGTGTGGTGTGTGGTGTGGTGTGGTGTGGTGTGGTGTGGTGTGGTGTGGTGTGGTGTAGTGTAGTGTAGTGTAGTGTAGTGTAGTGTCTCCTAGCGGGGAAAAGATCTGCTGGTTCCAGTGGAATCACCCTAACATGGTGTGTAGTACATACTGTACTGTGTTGTAGTGTAGTGTCGTGTAGTGTAGTGTGGTGTGGTGTGGTGTGGTGTGGTGTGGTGTGGTGTAGTGTGGTGTAGTGTAGTGTGGTGTAGTGTAGTGTAGTGTAGCATAGTGTAGTGTGGTGTAGTGTGGTGTAGTGTAGTGTGGTGTAGTGTAGTGTAGTGTGGTGTAGTGTAGTGTGGTGTAGTGTAGTGTGGTGTAGTGTGGTGTGGTGTAGTGTAGTGTAGCATAGTGTGGTGTAGTGTGGTGTAGTGTAGTGTGGTGTAGTGTAGTGTAGTGTGGTGTAGTGTAGTGTAGCATAGTGTAGTGTAGTGTGGTGTAGTGTAGCATAGTGTAGTGTAGTGTGGTGTAGTGTAGTGTAGTGTGGTGTAGTGTAGTGTGGTGTATTGTAGTGTAGTGTTGTAGTGTAGTGTAGTGTAGTGTAGTGTAATGTGTAGTGTAGTGTAGTGTGGTGTAGTGTGGTGTAGTGTAGTGTGGTGTGGTGTAGTGTAGTGTAGTGTAGTGTAGTGTAGTGTAGTGTAGTGTAGTGTAGTGTGGTGTATTGTAGTGTGGTGTAGTGTAGTGTAGTGTGGTGTAGTGTAGTGTGGTGTAGTGTAGTGTAGTGTGGTGTGGTGTAGTGTAGTGTAGTGTGGTGTGGTGTGGTGTGGTGTAGTGTAGCATAGTGTAGTGTGGTGTGGTGTAGTGTAGTGTGGTGTAGTGTGGTGTAGTGTAGTGTGTAGTGTAGTGTAGTGTAGTGTAGTGTAGTGTGGTGTGTTGTAGTGTAGTGTGGTGTGGTGTAGTGTGGTGTAGTGTAGTGTGGTGTAGTGTAGTGTGGTGTAGTGTGGTGTAGTGTAGTGTGGTGTATTGTAGTGTAGTGTGGTGTAGTGTAGTGTGGTGTAGTGTAGTGTGGTGTATTGTAGTGTAGTGTAGTGTAGTGTAGTGTGGTGTAGTGTAGTGTAGTGTGGTGTGGTGTGGTGTAGTGTAGTGTGGTGTATTGTAGTGTAGTGTGGTGTAGTGTAGTGTGTATTGTAGTGTAGTGTGGTGTGTTGTAGTGTAGTGTGGTGTAGTGTAGTGTGGTGTAGTGTAGTGTGTGTAGTGTAGTGTAGTGTAGTGTGGTGTAGTGTAGTGTGGTGTAGTGTAGTGTAGTGTGGTGTGTGGTGTAGTGTAGTGTAGTGTGGTGTAGTGTAGTGTGGTGTAATGTAGTGTAGTGTGGTGTAGTGTAGTGTAGTGTGGTGTAGTGTAGTGTAGTGTGGTGTGGTGTAGTGTAGTGTAGTGTGGTGTAGTGTAGTGTGGTGTAGTGTAGTGTAGTGTAGTGTAGCATAGTGTAGTGTAGTGTGGTGTAGTGCAATGTAGTGTGGTGTGGTGTAGTGTAGTGTAGTGTGGTGTGGTGTAGTGTAGTGTGGTGTAGTGTAGTGTAGTGTGGTGTAGTGTAGTGTAGTGTAGTGTAGTGTAGTGTAGTGTGGTGTGGTGTGGTGTAGTGCAATGTAGTGTGGTGTATTGTGGTGTAGTGTAGTGTGGTGTAGTAGTGTAGTGTAGTGTGGTGTAGTGTAGCATAGTGTAGTGTGGTGTGGTGTGGTGTGGTGTAGTGCAATGTAGTGTGGTGTAGTGTGGTGTAGTGTGGTGTAGTGTAGCATAGTGTGGCGTAGTGTGGTGTGGTGTGGTGTAGTGTGGTGTAGTGTACTGTAGTGTAGTGTAGTGTGGTGTAGTGTACTATAGTGTAGTGTGGTGTGGTGTAGTGTAGTGTAGTGTGTGTGTGTAGTGTAGTGTGGTGGTGTGGTGTGGTGTAGTGTAGTGTAGTGTAGTGTAGCATAGTGTGGTGTAGTGTAGTGTGGTGTGGTGTGGTGTCACTCGAATCCCAGATATTTCACACCATCGGGCTTCAGCGATAGATCTAACTCTCATGTCGGCTGCAATCGCTCCATGCTGTGAATGGAACACATTTAAAGACCCCCTAGGCAGTGACCATTTACCAATAGTTATTTCCATCAAAGGAAGGCAAACTATTTCTGACTGCACAAAAGATCAAATCCCAAAATTCAACTACAACAAAGGTGATTGGAATAGATTTGAAAGCATACTCTCTTCTTGCACTTGCGAGGAGATGATGGTTGATGATGTTGACACAAGCTACATGAAATTGGTTGATACTGTTTCGCGTGCAGCTGAGCTCTCAATCCCTAAGTGTAATCCTGATAAAACGGGTAAATATGCAGGTAATGTTTGGTGGAATGTTTCCTGCGAAGAAGCAAGAGAACAAAAAATGGAGGCCTATAAAATGTATTTAAAAAATAAAGCAGATCCAGAAAAGATTGCTGAAAAGAACAAAGCAAAAAATGACAGTAACAGAGTGAATGAAAATGCTAAGGAAGAATAGTGGTCACATTTCTGTGAAAATGAAGTTCAAAATCACAAAGATCTCCAGAAAACATGGACAAAAATAAAAGAAATGAAACATGGAATTAGTCTTCCTGAGTACCCCATACAATTGGAAAATAACGAATTTCCCTCCAATTTTGAAAAGGCTGAAGCATTTGTTGATGCATTTGCAAAAAATAGTAATATTGAAGGCCTCTCAGAAGAACAAAAATTGCATAGAGGAAAAATGATCGACAATGAAGACAATGAAAAAAGTCCTAATAACAATCACTATACAAATGCTCCTATTACTTTGCAGGAAACATGATCGACAATGAAGACAATGAAAAAAGTCCTCATAACAATCACTATGCAAATGCTCCTATTACTTTGCAGGAAACATGATCGACAATGAAGACAATGAAAAAAGTCCTAATAACAATCACTATGCAAATGCTCCTATTACTTTGCAGGAAACAAAAGACGCACTTTCTAGCCTTGGTTCAAAGACAAAGTCAGTGGGACCAGACGCCATTTCCAATGAAATGATAAAGCATTTACCAGTTCATATAATACTGTTTCTAAGTTTATTTTTTCAAAAATGTTGGTTTGAAGGGATTCAACCATCTCTATGGAAACAATCTATTGTAACCCCTATTCCTAAGGAGGGTAAGTCAAAATCAGATAAAAATAATTATAGGCCAGTTGCTCTTACATCACATGTTGGAAAACTTATGGAGAGAATTGTTTTAAGAAGGCTTGAACATTTTTGTGAAAAAAATGGTATAATACCAATACAACAGGCTGGCTTCAGAAAAGGCAGATCAACAGTTGATCATCTAGTAAAAATTACCACACAGATCAAACATCAGTTTTCCCGTAGGAAAAATGTACTTGCCACTTTCTTTGACATTAGAAAGGCATACGACCAAGTTTGGCATTCAAA
This sequence comes from Phymorhynchus buccinoides, assembly GCA_017654935.2. NCBI lineage: Eukaryota > Metazoa > Mollusca > Gastropoda > Neogastropoda > Raphitomidae > Phymorhynchus > Phymorhynchus buccinoides. The sequence goes on from JAGGCT020004145.1 coordinate 309,838, forward strand.
ACTTTTAAATAAACTTAGATCAATAGGTCTTTCAGGTTGTATGTACAATTACTTAAAAACCTTCTTAAGTGATAGAACAATACAGACTAGGGTTGGTAATGCCTACTCTAATCAAAGACGTCTACAGATGGGAATCCCACAAGGAGCTGTGATAGCTCCAATCCTTTTCAACATTTTGATGCATGATTTTCCGAACGCAGTCTCAAAAAATGTTGAATTAGTACAATATGCGGATGATATTTGCATATGGATGAAAGTTACTCTAAAAAAGCTTACACCGATTAGATCAATTAACTATATTAAAAAGGTCTATCAAAATGAACTAGATAAAATCAGCAAATACATGTTTGAAAACGGATTAACCCTTTCACACGAAAAATCACATATGGTTCTCTTCAATTCTGGCTATGACCCTAATCCTCTACCTTCTTTTCAAATAAATGGAATGCCGCTTGAATATAAAAAAGTTGTTAAATTTCTAGGAGCAAGCTTGACATCTAAATTGAATTGGAATTACCATTTAGAAAATGTTCTGACAAAGCCAGAAAAGGACTACATTTATGAAAAATAGTAAGTCGACAGTCATGGGGAAAAGATAGTAAAGTACTTGCACACTTAGCAACTGCGCTTGTGAGATCAAAATTATCTTATGCTCAAGAAATATTCTTGTCAGCTCCAAAATATATGATAACAAATCTGCAGAGCATCTATAGTAAAGCTTATAAGATAGCTCTTGGTGTCCCTGTTCATACATCCACATTAAGAACTTACACAGACATTGGAATATTACCATTTGAAGAAAATACGAAACTTGCGTAAGCAAAATATATTCCAAGAAGTCATACAACACAAAATTCATGTGTAAAGGAAACTCAATTAAAATCACAAATACACTTTCCTAAGCGGGCACAGAAAACTGATTCTCTACAAACAATAGGCTCTTATACGTCTGATTTGTTTACAGATGCGGGTGTTGAACCCCCGAAAAGTATCCCCCCCAAATGAGTTACATTACTATTCCTCCATGGGAGCTTGGTCATGCTAATTACGATAGTTATTATACAGATTAAAGAAACAGATGATGGGCCCCCGTGCTGCCAACATATGCTAAGGACACATAATAATGAAAATTATATTAATCATCCTTAAAGTATCACGGACCTAACGGGCTCTCTACTTGAAAATCAATTGGGTCAGTGTGCTGCATTCATTATTCCATCATTAAAAATAGAGAAATCATATCACATTGGAAAGAAGTTCTCTATTTTCACAGCAGAACTAATTGCCATTCTTATGGCACTGAATTATCTTCTTAGATTTCCTTTTTGTATATTTCAGATATTGTTTTGTGTTGATTCAAAATCTGTCTTAAAAGCTTTGAAATATTCTCATATAAGAGTGAGAGGAGAAACAATATCTGAAATATACTATTTAATTCATTTCTTATCATTACGTGGATTTTTCTATTGACTTCTGTTCTGTTGGATTCCATTCATCATTGTGGGTTAGCAGGAAACGAAATGGTTGATTGGTTAGCCAAAAATAGTGCAGCCAAATAAAATATTTAAACAAAAATAGATATTTCATTATTCTTGCATGAAAATTATAGCCTTTTAAATAAAGCATCCTGGGATTCGGTGATAAGAAGACAAAAAGAGTGTCCAAACACAATAAAGGACAAAAAAAGGAAAATTCTTTAAAAAGCTTATAAACTATCAAACGGGACATAGTCTTCATCAGGAATGGATTTTGAAGAGTTTGATTTTTAAGATTCAGTCTTGATGCACATAAAACAAAATATTGTAAAACGTGATTTGCATTTGTGGCCAAAAAATTACACCATTTCATGTCATTTTTCTTTGCGGAAATACAACAAAATATTTACCTACTTGGTTATTAGATATGGAACCATCAATGACAAATTTTTGGGACATTTTTTTTAACGAATCGAAGGCTATAGAAGTTGTTAGGGCACTTGTTAAGAGTCCAGTTGGACATTTACTTTGATTCTCGAGTTTATTTGTTTGATTTAACTTCTTATTAACATTTAAAAAATTGTCTTGTTTCTTTATAAATGTCCAGATATGAACACAGGCTGGAGTAGTTTACCGCTATGCCAGGGCTTAAATGAGGGTCGCTTATTCTTATCTCATTAATTTATTAACATATGCATGCATAGTTTAGCGTACTATATTACTTCCACACTCCACACATTCTTAATCACATATTTAAAATAACACATACATTTATGCCCCCCCCCCTGGACCCATTTTGTGTTTGTTTGTTTGTATTTTTTGTGTGTCTAAGATCACTGTAAGGTGGATATACATTAAATTAAAGAACGACGACACACACACACACACACATCACAAAAAGGGAAAGAATTTGAATTTGAACTGCAACATTTAATTTTGACGTCATTGCTTTTGACTTGCATAATTGCGTTTTACAGTATCTCGATGTTCGTTTTATCGGCCATAATTTGTTTTTCCTGGTCCCAAAAGTGGCAGATTATTTAAGCGGATTCCAATCTGTAGTGTAGTGTAGTGTAGTGTAGTGCTCTGTAGTGTAGTGTAGTGCTCTGTAGTGTAGTGTAGTGTGGTGTAGTGTAGTATAGTGCTGTGTAGTGTAGTGTAGTGCTCTGTAGTGTAGTGTAGTGCCATATTTTTCCTGGTAGTGCTGTGTAGTGTAGTGCTCTGTAGTATAGTATAGTGTAGTGCTCTGTAGTGTAGTGTGTAGTGTAGTGTAGTGTAGTATAATATAGTGTAGTGCTCTGTAGTATAGTGTAGCATAGTGCTCTGTAGTGTAGTGCTGTGTAGCGTAGTGCTCTGTAGTGTAGTGTGTAGTGCTGTTGTAGTGTAGTGTAGTGTAGTGTAGTGCTCTGTAGTGTAGTGTGTAGTGCTAGTGTAGTGTAGTATAATATAGTGTAGTGCTCTGTAGTAATAGTGTAGTGCTCTGTAGTGTAGTGTAGTGCTCTGTAGTGTAGTGCTGTGTAGTGTAGTATAGTGCTCTGTAGTGTAGCATAGTGCTCTGTAGTGTAGTGCTCTGTAGTGTAGTGTAGTGCTCTAGTGCTGTGTAGTGTAGTGCTCTATAATATAGTGTAGTGCTCTGTAATGTAGTGTAGTGCTCTGTGCTGCTGTACGTCAGCGATAGTGCTCTGTCGTGTAACCTGTAGTGTGGTGTAGTGTAATGTGGCCGTAGTGACAGTGTCTGTGCTGTGGTAGTGTAGATCGTAGTGCTCTGTAGTGGCAGTGTAGGAATAGTGCCTCTGTAGCGTAGTGCTCTGTAAACCAAGTGTAGTGATCACTCTGCAGGACTTATTGCTGGAGCTCTGTAGTGTAGTGAGAGTGCTCTGTACACGAAGATGTAGTGTAGTGCGTGTGGTAGCATAGTTGCTCTGTAGTATACCATAATGAAGTGCTCATGTAGGGGTGTAGTGTGATGTGGACGTGTACGTGTAGTGTAGAAACTCTGAACAATGTATATGGACAGACTGTGTTTGGTAGTGTACCAGAAACGGGGAAAGTGATCACATGCTGGACTTCCAGTGGATGAAGAGAGATAGAGGAGATGACTGATGATTGATGCCGACGTATTTTTCAGGAGTACAGAAAACCAAAAAAGGGATCACGCAGGTCAGGACTGTGTGTGGAGTGAGCTGACACTTGACCACTGAAATCAGCCAGACTGTTTGATGCAAGACTTGGTGACGTGCCCTCAGAGAGTGACAGCAAGAGGAGGAAGCGACAGGGAGAGAACCGTGTCGCCATTGGACTGCTGGGACTGAGACGGAGAGACAGACACGCTGAGATAGAGTCAGCGACAAATCTGAGACAAAGGAACAGAGAGAGAGACAGTGACCCCCAGCGGCCGCCAGAGACAACCTCTGGGATAGAGGGAGACCGAGATCGCCGATAAACAAAGTGGCAGTTTGGGAGAAACAGAACTAAGAGAGACAGATACTAAGAAACCATAAAAAAGCAGAGATCACACGAGGTCTGAGCAGAGAATATGTGAAGTGGAGAGACAGATGAGACAGACGGAGAACACTGAGGGACTGAAGATTGACAGACTATGCTAGTGGACAAGAGAGAGAGACAGAGAACCAGAGATAAAGTGATCACTCTGCAGAGAAAATGTGAGAGAGAGAGAGAGAGAGAGAACACTGAGCATGAGGGAGAGAGAGAGAGACTATGATTGAGAGAGAGAGAGAAGACAGAGAAATAGAAATAAGTTTCACTGCAGAGATAGAGTGAGAGAGTGACAGAGAGAGAGCGAGAGAGTGAGAGGGACACAGACTGTGTGGTGACGAGAGAGTATGCCAGCCGGACAGAGAGATAAAGTGAGGAGAAGGAGAGGGACACTGTGACGTGAGAGAGAGAGAGACAGACAGACGGAGAGGTAGACGGACTCGCACGCAGGTGAGAAGGAGAGGCACCGGGAGCGGCGTTGGAAGAGCAAGCAGGTGAGACAAAAGAAGAGCCGCAGAATAGAGAGAGAGACATGCTGAGACGGACAGTAGAGCACGAGACTGGAAGAGCACCGAGCGAGACATAAGCCAGCGGTGCCCGACTTCTCAGAGAGACCTATGCTAGAATGAAGCCAGGAAGCAGAATGACACGAATGACAAAGCAGGATGATGTCGAGGAGCTCTGAGACCTATGATCTGAGTGCTTCGATCACGACTGAGGCAGAACTTTGACAAGCTAGAGAGCAGTAGACAAAGCCAGGGCGAGTTGATGAGACTTCCTGAGAGCCACTATGCCTAGCCATGGACAGAGAGAGATGAGAGAGTGAGCACAAAGCACCGGAGCCTGCAGAGACGCCAGATATGCGGAGGTGTCGCAGCAGACGCAGAGACAGGAGCAGACAGATGGAAAGTTGAGAGAGAGCCATACTAGTGCCCGAACAAGCAAATGCACGAGAGAGACCGAGCAGATCGTCAGACGAAAGACAAGTAGAGCGTCTTGATCGCAGAGACTAATGCTAGTTGCGACAGGCAGAGACAGAGAGAACCGGAGAGTGCCAGAGATCTGACTCGATGACAGAGAGAGAGCTGCAGAGACGAGATACTTTAGGCTGACAAGTGAACGATGAGTGAGACCGAGCAGATGTGAGTAGCTAGCACTGGGCTGAGTGTTAAAAGCTCTCTGACGTGCAGGACCTGAGAAGCACTGGATGCCTAGTACGACCAGAGAGAGAGGAGGGAGCAGAGAGGGAAGACGTATCAGACAGAGTCACAGAGGACACGAGTAGAGAGCCCATGGAGATACGAGACGAGAGCTCTAGTGAGAAAGCACATCATGCCAGAGAGAGAGACAGAAGGGAGCTGACTGAAATGAGTACCCATGTGAAGAGAGACTTAGATAAATACACTACGCTTGAGAGAGAGTCAGAGATCGTTTTTTATTCGCAAGAGACTGACAGTAGGAGAAGAGAGACGAGCGAGTAGTCATTGATTTGTAGACCAAGCCAGACTAGAGGCGAAGAAAGAGCGAAGTGATAGGACAGAGAGAGGAGCAGCAGAAGAGAGAGCATGAGAGTGGTAGAGAGAGAGAGAGAGACCGAGACTAAAGAGAGCCCTAGTGAGACAGAGAGATGGAGTCTGAGAGCCACGAGCGAGATTCTGCGATGACAAGAGAGACTTCGAGAACGACAGCTCAGAGAGCGACGAGCTTCTCCCCCCTTTAAACGAGACTAGAGCTAGGTAGCAGCAAGAGGAAGTATGAATGCAGAGCTCAGCTACGAGAATGAGACACAAGACTTCTGAGACTGAGATGAGAAGAGTTACTGACGACTAGATGCATCGATGATGGAGGACAGAGACGAAGCGAGGATGCATGACGCAGGCAGGGAGTGATGAGCCGCGAGAGAGAGAGCCCTAGGGGACTACGTGAGAGAGCAAGAGAGAGCAGAGACAGAGAGAGGGACCGTGTAGAGAGAAAGAGCGAGACTATTGAGAGAGAGGGGGAAAGACAGAGAGGATGAAGATGAAGGAGAGAGAGGCAGGATGCATGCAGACAGCCAAGAGAGGAGAATTGATCTGACAGAGACAGCACAGAGAGGGAGAGAGGGAGCTGAGAAGAGAGAGCAGAGAGGAGAGATGACTTAGAGATTACTAGAGAGTGAGAGACAGAGAGAGGGAGAGAGAGAGAGACAGAGAGAAGAGAGAGATGTGAGAGAGAGCAAAGCATAGAGAGATGGAGAGAGAGCGAGATGCAGAGAGAGTTCATTACTTACAAAGAGACACAGAGACAGAGAGAGAGAGAGAGAAAAAAAAGAGCAGAGGAGAGCACGCAGAGGAGAGGAGTGGAAGGAAGTGACAAGAGAGAGAGAGGACTCATAGCTGAGAGTGCGAGACAGAAGAGAGAGACAGACAGACAGAGAGCACGAGAGAGAGTTGAGAGAAGACCTATGAGAGAGACAGAGAGAGGAGAGAGAGACAGAGAGAGAGAGACAGCCAGAGAGAGAGACGGAGAAGAAGAGGACGAGGAAGACCCGTAAGTAGAGAGAGAGGAAGAGGACAGATACCAGTCCCCCCCCCCAACCCTGAGACTCCTACGAGAGTGGCACTGAGAGAGAGGCAGAAGAGATGATACTGATCAAAGAGCGAGTCCGAGAGAGCAGAAAGACTTACCCCTAAGGTGGCACAGAGAGAGAGCAGCAGACCTGAGAGGCCGAGCCTCGCAGACAGACAGAGACTATGATAGTGATGACAGATAGCAGACAGAGAGAACCCGCAAGCATGCGATGGAGACGAGGCGAGTGCAGACTGACGATTAGAGAGCTAGACTAATAAAGGCTGCATGTGCGAACAGAGAGAGACCAGAGAGAGACACGAAAGACGCGCCAGAGACGTTGACACATCGAGAGAGAGAGATTGAGACTTGGGGCTATAAGCTAGCCTAGCCTCGACTGAGAGCGGAGAGAGAGAGATATTCGCAGAGAGACCTCCCATTTTGAGACCCCAGAGAGAGATGCGGCAAGACGGAAGCTGATGAGAGTACGAGAATAGACTCTGGCAGCAGGGGCAGACTGAGACGATCCCCGAGAAAGAGAGACAGCATTGAGACGATGAAAAGTAGGGAGTGAAAGAAAGAGCACGATAGGAGGACAATGATGAGAGACCGGGAGACGAATCGTGAGACGATGATGGAAAGAAGAAGTTTTTTGGATGAGACTTTATTGAATGTATGAGAACTTGAGAGAGAGAGAGGATCTCCCAAAAAATGTGACTTTTAAAATATTGCGAGTATTGTTATCTCGCTATGATCCCCAAGGGATGCTAGATAGAAACTGGCCGATTGAATGATACGAGACCGGAAACCGTAGAGAGAGAGAGTGTGAACTCTTATGCACATCGTACTGAGATGACTGTTATATACAAGCATGAGAGTGCACGCCGCCTGAGCCTGGCAAAGACTGAGAACGCTATTCTTCACGGTCTAGCGAGATTGAGAGAGAGAGAGAGAAGAGTCCACATGTGCTAGTGAGATTCTGAGATGAGACGAGATAGGAGAGAGCTGCCAGAGACAGAGAAGAGAGAGGAGCGGAGAGGACCGAGACATGATAGACTCGCAAAGACAGAGCATATATAATGGTTAATAGCGAGTCAGAGACAGTAGATGAGAGAGAGAGCGGACAGGCAGACGTATAACACTGAACAGACAGCATTATATAATATGTTTACTAGAGTCAGAGACTAAGAGAGAGAGAGGAGACAGGACGAACATGATAGACTGAAGACTATATGACTCAAATATATGCTTACAGGATCAGAGACAGACGCAGAAGAGAAGAGCCCCCGCAAAGGCAGACAGCATAGACTGAAGAGACGGAGCTAACCTAGATAATGTTACAGGTCAGAGACAGCAGCGCCTCTCTGAGCGGACAGGCAGCACAGATAAGACTGAAAGAACAGATATATATAGTACTAGGATCAGAGACAAGAGAGAGAGAGAGGAGACAAGGGCAGACAGATCAGATGAACAGACATGATATTATAATAATGTTAACAGGTCAGAGAGAGAGAAGAGGAGAGGACGACAGGGCCAGACAGATAGACTGAAGACAGAGAATTCTATTCATGTTACAGGTCAGAGACAGCACGAAGAAGAGAGAGCGCGACAGGCCGACAGCATAGAGATGAAGACAGAATATATATATGTTACAGGTCGAGACAGCAGAGAGCACGAGGGAGCTCAGATAGCAGAAGATAGAACTGAAAGACAGCATATAGTATATGCTCTACACGCGTCAGAGACAGAGAGAGCAGAGAGCAGAGACAGCGCCTAGACGAATAGACTGAAAGCACAAGCATATACTATATATTACAGGTCAGCAGACAGAGAAGAGAGAGCGCCGACAGGCAGACTAGATCGACTGAAAGACAGATTAATCAATATATGTATACAGGTCAGAGCCCCCCCAGAGAGAAGAAGAGAGGGACAGGCAGACAGATAGACTGAAAGACAGAGATATATCAACATTAACACGGTCAGAGACAGAGAATGAGAGAGGGACAGGCAGACAGATAGACTGAAAGACAGATATATATATGTTACAGTGTCAGAGAGAGAGAGAGAGAGAGAGGGACAGGCAGACAGATCGGCGAGAAGTTTGCCTGAAAGACATGACTGTTTAATATACCCACATTACAGGTCCAGAGACAGAGAAGAGAGAGGGACAGGCCAGACTAAGATAGACTGAAAGACAGAATAATATATATGTACAGGTCAGCAGACAGAGAGCAAGAGAGAGGTCAGGCAAGACAGATAGACTGAAAAGACAGATATATATTATTGGTCTTTTTCCAGTGTTCAGCGACAGAGAGAAGAGAGAGGGACAGGCAGACAGATAGACTGAAAGACAGAATAATATATATTGCTTACAGGGTCAGAGAGACAGAGAAGAGAGAGGGACAGGCAGACAGCATAGACTGAAAGACAGATATATCTGATGTAACAGCGTCAGAGACCAGAGAAGAAAGAAGAGGCGACAAGCTGCAGACCAGATCAAGAACTGAAAGAATAAGATATAATATAATAATGTTTAACAGGATCAAGAGACAGAGCAAGAGAGAGGGACAGGCAGAACATATAGACTGGAAAGAAAAATATATATATGTTACAGGCCTACCAGAGCACAGCAGGAGAAGAGTAGAGAAGACAGAGCTAGACGCATAGATGAAAGACGAAGATATATTATATGTTACAGCAGTCCAGTGAGGACAGCAGAGCAAGAGGAGGAGCCGCGACAGCGCAGACAGATTAGACACTGATAAGCACAGACCTATATATTGTTACCGGTCAGGAGACAGCACAGAAGAGGAGAGGCAAAGCGCTAGCACCGGATAAGACTGAAAAGAACTAGATGTATATATGTTACGGTCGTAGGCAGAGAAGAGCAGAGGGACAGCGCAGATAGATAGACTGAAAGACTAGACACGTCATTATCATATGCTTACAGGCTACATCAAAAGAGACAGCAAAGAAGAGAGAGCCGCGACAGGCTAGACACGATTCAGACTGCCAAGACAGACGGTTTAATGTATATATGCTTACAGCGCTCTAGAGACAGAGAGAACAGCAGGAGGGACACGGAGCCAAGAGATTAGTAGAGCTGAAGACAGATACTATATATAAATGTTGTATATCATGAGTCAGAGAGAAGAGAGTGGCGACAGGCAGACAGATAGACGAAAGACAGATTAAATAATATAGTATGTTAACTTTCAGTTATTACAGCGTCAGAACGACAAGAGAAGAGCAGAGAAGGACAGAGCAGACAGATAGAATGACAGCGACAGATTATATATATGTTACAGGTCAGCAGACAGAAGCAAAAAGCACGAGAGGAGACAGGCAGACAAGAAGACTGCATAAGTACAGATAAATCATGCTTTCACAGCCGTCAGAGACAGAGAAGAGAGGAGTTGTAAAAAAGGACAGGCCCCAGTACAGCCATAGCACATCAAAGACAGAGTATATACTGTTACAGGCAAGAGAACAGAGGCAAGAGAGAGGGCCACGCGCGACAGAATAGACTGCCAGACAGATAATAATATATGTTACAGCTCAGAGCACAGAGAGCAAGAGAGCAAGGTACTCAGGCAGACCAGATTAGAAAGCTGTTTGTGAAAGATAGATCACTATATATATTACAAGGAGCAGCAGAGAGAGAAGAGAGAGCCGGACAGGGCAGACATATAGACTGAAAGACAGAATATATCATATGTGCTATACAGCGCTCAAAGGACAGAGTCACAGCCAAGAGAGAGGCGACAGGCAGACCGACAGGACAGAAGCATAGACATTATATATATCATTACAGGCCCAATCCCCATGAGACAGAGAAGCAGAGAGGGACAGGCCAGACGAGATAGACTGATAAAAGACAGATTATATATATAGTTATCAGGTCAGAGACAGAGCAGAGAAGAGAGGGACAGGCAGACATATAGACTGAAAGACATGCATATCATAATCATATTACAGGTCAGAGCAACAGAGAGAGAGAGGGACAGGCAGACATATAGACTGAAAAGACAGATATGTACTATATTACAGGTCAGAGACAGAGCGAAGAGAGCAGGACGAGGCAGACAGATATAGACTGAAAGCACAGATATATATATATTACTCAGGTCTAAGAGACAGAGAAGAAGATTTTTTTTTTTAGGGACAGGCAGACATATAGACTGAAATGACAAGAAATATCCAATATATGACTTCACAGCGTCAGCAGCCCAGCAAAGAAAGAGAAGAGGCGACATGGCAGACAGATTAGACTGAAAGACAGATAGATATATATTACAGGTCAGAGACAGAGAAGCACGAGAGGGAAGGCAGACAGATAGACTGCAAGACAGAAGTATATATATGCTTTACAGGCTCCAGAGACCGCTGAAGAGAGAGGGACAGGCAGACAGATAGACTGAAAGACAGATATATATATGTTACAGTTCAGAGACAGAGAGAAGAGAGAAAAGAGGAGCGGACAGCGCAGACGAGACTAGATGAAAAGAACCCACCGAATATAATATATATTACCAGGTACAGACGCCCCAGCAGAAGAGAGAAGGCCAGGTGGAGGGAGGAGAAGCTGTGATAGAAAGATATAGAGACGTGGAGAGGTCAGAGAGAGATGAGAACCCAGAGAGAGAGAGTTGAAGACAGCCAATAAGCGTGGATGACAGAGGTAGAGACGAGAGCTTAGAGGGGGGGAGGGGGGGGAGGGGAGGAGGGGGGGGGTGGGGGGGGAGACAGAGATAGACGAGAGAGAAGAAGGGAAAGTCGAGGGGATAATTTTTGTCCAAGAAAGGGAAGGGCAGTCGAGAGGACGAGAAGGAGAGGAGAGAGGGACAGGACAGACAGAAGATGACGAAGAGAGATAGACATTAGAGAATAGATACAGGAGGCAGGAAGGCCAGGGAGGACATAGAGAAGTACGACAAGCAGCCCAGCAGAGACTGTCCGAGGGAGACAGAGGGATGAGATGAAGGGACGACAGTGAGGGAACATGAGCTGTGGGAGAATGAGAGAGGAGCAGATGCAGCAAGAGGAAGAACGAAAGAACGGAGAGGAGTGATATCTCCCCTGAATAGACAACGCAGACAGACTAGCCAGAAGAGAGAGGGACAGGCAGGCATTCAGACCGGCCGACAGCACGTATATGTGTTTCAGGTCAGCGAACCCGAGAGCCGAGCGACCCGTCCCTGATGACATGAGGAGGATGAAGGATGGAAGGAGACGAAGCCGACGAACCAGAAGAGACATAGAAGAGAGAGAGCAATAGTATAGAGTACGGGAGATGAGAGAGACATGCAGGAGAGACAGAGAGAAGAGAGAGAGAGGGAGACAGTTGAGGGATGACGGAGGAGAGAACTTCGAGAGACCAGAGAGGAGAGGAGAGTGGGTGGGAGGAGGAGAAGAGGGAGCGGAAGAGAGAGAGAGAGGTGAGGGAGGGTGAGGGAGAGAGAGAGAGGGGGGGAGGTATAATAGACGAAAGAGAGGGAGAGAGAGATGGCAGAAGAGATGAGGGAGACGCGGGCAGATGAGTAGGAGGAGGGCGACCGGAGAAGGGAGAGAGGAGGAGCCTGAAGATGAGGAGAAGAGGGAGAGAGGAGGCGAGAGAGGGAGTTGCAGAGAGGGGAGAGAGAAAGACAGAGAGAGAGACGTGAGGGGGGGGAGAGAGAGAGGCGAGATGGGTCAGGCAGACATAGAGACTGAGGGAGAGATAGAGAGAGAGGACAGGAGAGAAAGAGAGAGAGGAGAGAGAGAGAGGCAGACGTGGAGACTGAGATGAGAGAGATATATAGATTACAGGTCAGAGGCAGGAGAGAGAGAGAGAGAGAGGAGGTGAGAAGGAGTGAAAGAGAGATATAGATATATTAGAGGGGAGGAGAGGGGGGAGAGAGAGGGAGAGGTAGAGAGATAGACTGAAAGACAGAGGCATAGATATTAGAGGGAGAGAGGAGTGGAGGGAGAGATGAGGGACTGAGGAGAGCGAGGATAGTGGGAGGAGAGAGGAATGGAGAGGAGGTGAGAGAGGGAGAGAGAGTGGGGAGAGAGAGGGGGGAGCAGAGGGGGAGGGCTGCCCGAGAGCGATAGGGATCTGGGACCGGTAGAGCCCGAGAGACGCCGCGCGGACGAGCCCGACCGATAGATGGGGGAGAGCAGAGTATATAGGGAGAGACATGCGAGTGCAGTTTGTAGATGCTGAGAGACCGGAGCAGAGATCGACTGATCGGAGATAGGCTTAGAGCTGTTCCGGGAGAGAGAGACGAGAAGCAGACACATAGAACGGGGAGAGAGAGAGGAGACTGAGTAGCCAGAGAGAGAGGGGAGAGCGAGTTGCCCGAGCGCCGAGAGAAGGCACGAGGAGCCCGATTTGATGAGGAGCAGCGAGATAGCATATTTTACCGTCGCGCCCGGAGAGAGGAGGCAGTAGGAGTCTGGTGGACAGATACGACTGAGAAGGGGGAAGTGACAGAAGAGTCTTTACTAGGTGAGAGAGAGAGAGGGGGGGGGGCGGGAGGGGGGGGGAGGGTGTGCCCGAGGGAGGCTAGCATTAAAAGTTATGGAGAGCGAGAGACAGGAGCGCGCTGATGTCAGGCCAGAGGTAGAGGGTGATGGGAGGAGAGACGAGAGGAGTACTTGTGGGAGTTAGTGTTGTTGGGACCGAGGAGACGAGACGTAGTAAGAGATTGAGTGACAGAGAAGCCAAAAAATGCCGAGAGTGAGGGCGGGGGAGAGCATTGTCAGAGACAAGCTCACACGTGTAAGAGAAACGCCGAGAGACAGAGAGAGGGAGGGACGGTTGCGGAGGGAGAAGGCAGACGCAGGTATATAATGTTACAGGGACTCAGAGAGTGACGGAAGAGAAAAAGAGCAGATGTTCATTCAGAGACAGAGAGTGTGTTGTAGGCCGAGAGAGCAGATAGAAATTTACGCACCCCCCCTCGAGGTTAGCGAGACTCAGTGAGACGAATGTGAGATGGAGTAACGTAGACAGAGAGAGAGATCGAAATTGGCAAGTAAGAAGATGTACCAGCCGCCGAGAAGAAAAGAGAAGAATTAGCTGAGTACAGACTGGGATGAGCAGGAACCCAACGACAGATATAGAGATGAGAAATTAGCCGTCAGAGACAGATGCAGAGAGAGTGGAGAGACCGCCAACAGGCTGAGGAGGAGAAGAGAGGTGATACGACTAGAGAGACTGGATCCGAGTTTCCATGACCTATGTGGATGACAGGGGGTACGAGAGACCTGATGAGACATGGGGGGATGACAGAGATGAGAGAGGCGACAGGCAGACAGATAGATGAAAAGACAGATAAATATTATATATTACAGGTCAGAAGACAGAGCAAGAGAGAGAGCCGACATGGCCCAGACAGAACTAGACTGAAAGAAACAGATTATTATATATGTCTACAGGGACCAGCAGACAAGCAGCAGAAGACAGAGAGCGCGATAGGCAGACAGATAGACTGAAAGACAGCATATAACTAGATATTGTCACTTTGCGTCAGAGACAGAAGGAAGAGAGAGCGACATGCCAGACGAGATAAGACTGAAAGACTAGTATACTTATATATATAGTTACAGGTCAGCAGACAGAGAGCAGAGAGAGGGACAGGCGGACAGATAGGACTGAAAGACAGATATATATATGTTACAGGTCAGAGACAGAGAAGAGAGAGGGACAGGCAGACAGATAGGACTGAAAGACAGGTATATATATGTTACAGGTCAGAGACAGAGAGAAGAGAGAGGACAGCAGACAGATAGACTGAAAGACAGATATATATATGTACAGGAAAGTACAAAAAAACTAGTACATTGCAAATTTCCTAACATTGAGGACATTTGCAAAATTTCCTAAAAATTTTCAGAAATTGCAAATTACCTGCATTTTGACTGTATTGTTTCTCAATTTTACTGAAGATGTAAGTCAGTACATTTGCAATTTCCTGGACTTTCCAATCACAAAATTTGCAAATTGCAGAAATTTGCAATCCTTGAGTCAAACATTAAGCATTTGTTTCTCAAATTTACGAAGATTAGAAGATCAGTTAAATTTGCGAAATTTTCATATGATTAGAAACCC
>JAGGCT020004145.1:324950-329950 GCA_017654935.2 Phymorhynchus buccinoides
AACTGAACTCCCTGCCGTCCGAGACCCGTCCATTCCCCACTCCAGCTCCTTCATCTCGAGTGCTGAGCTCCCCCCCTGAAAAAAAAACCAAAACACTACTAACCCTCCGTGTACTCTGTGTTCTCGGACTAGCCAGGGGTGCTCGGTCGTACACGTCCTCTTGCCTGTCTAGATTTATTATTTTTGTTTTTGTTTTTCCTACGTTGCATAATTCTTTGATTGAAACCCAGTACATGTCAGTAATTGCCGGTTACGGCAGGTGGACATATTATTGGCAGAAGAAGAAGAAGAAGAAAAACAAAAAGACACAGAAACTTAGACCGAGTGAGAAAGGAGACCAACGAGAACAGGGGAGAGGATGTAGAGAGAGAGAGGGGGGGAGATAGATGTGTTGCTGGCTCCACTGACAAAAAAAAACCCATGCGGGGACGATAACCCTCCCTATTTTTAGTTCTGTTTTTCACGGAAAGTAAAAAGTTGCGGTAATTTGCCACTGGCGGCTCTATAGCCACTGCCTTTAAGCAATGCATGGTTGTAGAAATTATTGGATTGGAATAAGTCATGTGCCGTATGCTAACTTTAGACTAATTTAGATAGTCGCTTCTTCACACAGATCTCTGTCTGGATACGTCGCAGAAAGCCACTTCTGACGATAAATCGCGACGGAACTAGATCGCAACAGATTTCGATGCAATGAACTTCAACATGTGAATAGAACCACAACCAGCGATTGCAGCCTGCAACGTGTGCGTCGTTTCATGATCAAATTCATGCAGTTTCGCGTCTGCATTTCCGTGCTAAATCGGCCCGTGCGTATTGTGAGGCTTCCCTTAGTTTCCTGCAGGTTTCAAGCCAAGAGCAGATCTAGCGAGTTTCTGGCAGCAGTGTCAACTTCAACCAGGTTTGCCAGCCATAACAGTTGGGTTGATGACGGATTGAGAAGGTTCAGGATGAAGACCGTTTCCCCGTACGGCAGTTGGAGGTCCCCCATCAGCAGTCAGCTGGTCACCAAGAGTTAGAAACCGCACTACTATCCCATCCTATAGGTGGTGTGGAGCTGATGGAACGTTCAGAGTGGACTGTAACCCGGAATTGACAGAGTATGCACTCACCACCATCATCATCATCCACCACCCATATCGAGGGGTGCCTTCCAGAACGGTCTATCTCAAGAGCGAATAAAAAGGAGCACAGATGGGCAGGTCTGGCATTCACCCCTCAATATCCTCCTCATCATCATTACCATCAGCTCGTCAGCTGGCTCACCAAGAGTGGTGTGGGGCTGATGGACGTCAGAGTGGGACTGTAACCTGCCGAATTGACAGGTATCATCACCATCATCATCACCACCACCATCATCATCACCACCATATCATCATCAAATCAAAAGCCTCATCATCACCATCATCTTCATCACCACCATCATCATCACACCATCATCATCACCACCATCATCACCCCACCATCATCATCATCATCATCATCCCATCATCATCATGCATCCATCATCATCATCACCACCACCATCATTACTAGCAGGCAGCATGAAAGAAAAAACACCGCTTAGAATTTAGATTGTTTTGTAATCTAAGAGAGAGAATGAATGAATGAGTACATTCCCATTTTGTAGGGGAAGGGGATTAGGGGTGGGTTCGCTGCCTAATGGTTTCTTTATTCCCTCCGCCCCCCCTCCCCCTAGAGCTGATCGCATATACTTCCCCCAGAATCAATTAGTGCACCGGAACCCCTTGTCGTAATGCATCGTAATCGTCAATATGATGACGGAGGTCTGTCAAAAGAAAGAAGAAGAAGAAGAAACCCAGGTCTGACCCCAAAGTGGTTGTTGAAAAAAAAAAACCTGGCACCGAGGGCTGAGGGGGAAAACGGAAGTTCTCCTAGGATAAAAACCACACCTAGTCAGATGCACTTGTCTTAGACATGGTCCCAAAAAAAATCAAAGGGATAAAGGGAATAAACTATGCCATGAACGAAGAGAAAGGCCATTATGTCGTTTGTTCCTACACCCTGTCCACTCTATTTTCATTGTCTCTGTCTCTCTCTCTGTGTGTCTCTCACATACACAGTCTACTGGACGGAGCTTCGCTACGAAGAGCAAGGCCGTTACGTCATTTGTCCCCTACACCCTGTCCAACCTATTTTCATTGTTTCTGTCTCTCTCACAGACACAGTACTGGACGGAGCTTCGCTATGAAGAGCAAGGCCGCTACGTCATTTGTTCCTACACCCTGTCCACCCTATTTTCATTGTCTCTGTCTCTCTCTCTGAATCTTGTCTCTCACAGACACAGTCTACTGGACGGAGCTTCGCTACGAAGAGCAAGGCCGCTACGTCATTTGTTTCTACACCCTGTCCACTCTATTTTCATTGTCTCTGTCTCTCTCTCTCTCTGTGTCTTCTCACAGACACAGTCTACTGGACGGAGCTTCGCTACGAAGAGCAAGGCCGTTACGTCATTTGTTCCTACACCCTGTCCACTCTATTTTCATTGTCCCTCTGTCTCTCTCTCTGTGTCTCTCACAGACACAGTCTACTGGACGGAGCTTCGCTACGAAGAGCAAGGCCGTTACGTCATTTGTTCCTACACCCTGTCCTCGGAGACCTTCCAGCAGTGGACTCCCCCTGAGTTCAGCGCCAGAACCACGGTGCACGAGTATGGCGGCGCCTCTTTCTGCGTGCACAGCGGCGCCCTCTACTTCTCCAACTTCTCCGACCAGGGACTGTACGTGCAGCGCTCTCCGGAGAGCGCGCCGGAGAGGATCTCTGACTCCAAAAAGAAATGTCGCTTTGCTGATCATATTGTGTGTCATAAGGTTGGTTAAGGACAGTGTGTGTGTGTGTGTGTGTGTGTTGTGTGTGTGTGTGTGTGTGTGTGTGTGTCTTGACTCCATCAAGAAATGTCCGCTTTGCTGATCATATTGTGTGTCATAAGGTTGGTTAAGGACAGGTGTGTGTGAGGGAGGGGGGGGGGGGGTCTGACTGCCAGCAAGAAATGTCCGCTTTGCTGATCATATTGTGTGTCATAAGTTGGTTAAGGAGTCAGTGGGGGGTGTGTGTGAGTGTGAGGGAGGGGGGGGGGTCTGACTGCAGCAAGAAATGTCGCTTTGCTGATCATATTGTGTGTCATAAGGTTGGTTAAGGACAGGTGTGTGTGTGAGGGTGGGGGGGGGGGGTCTGACTGCAGCAAGAAATGTCGCTTTGCTGATCATATTGTGTGTCATAAGGTTGGTTAAGGACAGGGTGTGTGAGTGAGAGAGAGGGGGGGGGGGGTCTGACTGCAGCAAGAAATGTCGCTTTACTGATCATATTGTGTGTCATAACGTTGGTTAAGGACAGGTGTGTGTGAGAGGTGGGGGGAGGGGGGAGGGGGGGGGGGGGTCTGGACTGCAGCAAGAAATGTCGCTTTGCTGATCATATAATGTGTGTCATAAGGTTGGTTAAGGACAGGTGTGTGTGTGTGAGGGGGGGGGGGGGTCTGACTGCAGCAAGAAATGTCGCTTTGCTGATCATATTGTGTGTCATAAGGTTGGTTAAGGACAGGTGTGTGAGAGAGTGGGGGGGGGGGGGGGGTCTGACTGCAGCAAGAAATGTCGCTTTCGTGTAGTATACCAGGGGTCGCGCTAACGCATGTTTCTTGCGTATTTGACGCGTTTTAAAAATCGCTGACGCATTTTTACGGCGTTTACGCATAACCCGTACGCAAAATGATGTCCGCTCAAAATCGCATCTGAGTCTAGATGGTGAATCAGACTTTAGAAGTCCTACGGTCCCTACACGTATAGTGGTTCTGCTACACCAAACATTGGAACAGACTATAGAAAAGTGCCACTGCTTTCAGAGGAGGTAAGTATCCCATCCTTTCTCTTTCATTAGTTATCCAGATTTCATCCAGTACTGCTGTGACGTAGGCGCAGTGCAGTGTGGCGGGAAAATCACTGTAAGCGCATTGGGGTGATCAACAGGGCTCGTGTCGACTTTGAGGATCGCCGTGATCATTGAAAATGACTGGTTAGTGAATAAAAATGCATGTTTTTGTTGCTGGTCTTGTTTTCATTGTTTTTAGCTTGGATTTATCATTTTGTTCTTTGACGCAATTTTTTGCTTCCCTTACGCATTTTTTTGCAGACATCGTGTCGCGTAAGCAAAACGTGTTTTCAAAAACACTGGCGCGACCCCTGGTATACTGAAGATGATGAATAATAATGATGATGAAGATGATGGTGATGATGATGATGACAAATGCTGCTGCAGCTGCTGATAACAATGATAATGATGTTGATTCATGATGATAATATAATTTGGATGATTTTGATATTGATGATAGTGCCACTACTGCTCTTACTGATGATTTTACAGACAGGGATAATGATGATGATAATGATAATGATGAAGATGATAATGATAATGATGATGATATGGTGTTAGAGAGGACCATGAAGTGATGGACAGAGGGATAATGATAATGATATGGTGTTAGAGAGGACCATGAAGTGATGGACAGTGGGATAATGATAATGATATGGTGTTAGAGACCTTCCAATAGAGAGGACCATGAAGTGATGGACAGAGGGATAATGATAATGATATGGTGTTAGAGAGGACCATGAAGTGATGGACAGAGGGATAATGATAATGATATGGTGTTAGAGAGGACCATGAAGTGATGGACAGAGGGATAATGATAATGATATGGTGTTAGAGAGGACCATGAAGTGATGGACAGAGGGATAATGATAATGATATGGTGTTAGAGAGGACCATGAAGTGATGGACAGAGGGATAATGATAATGATATGGTGTTAGAGAGGACCATGAAGTGATGGACAGAGGGATAATAATAATGATATGGTGTTAGAGAGGACCATGAAGTGATGGACAGAGGGATAATGATAATGATATGGTGTTAGAGAGGACCATGAAGTGATGGACAGAGGGATAATGATAATGATATGGTGTTAGAGAGGACCATGAAGTGATGGACA
>JAGGCT020004145.1:332450-362985 GCA_017654935.2 Phymorhynchus buccinoides
CACACACACACAAAGGCATACATGATACACACATGCACTCATACACACGCACATGTATGCACACACACACACACACACACACACACAAAGGCATACATGATACACACACACACACGCGACTTATTTTTTCAAAACTGTGTTTAAAAAGGAAGGTGGATACTTTTTTTTAAATGAGGAGCAGGGCTGTGATTTCCTCCTACATTCTGACAATGTTCCTTTAAAGAAAAAAAAAGTTGATATTTTTTTTATCCAGACTGAGCTCGTGAATTTTACAGTGGTGTTTTGTGCGTGTGTGCGTGCGTGTGCACGTGCGTGCGTGTGCGCGCGCATGCAATTAAAATAAGTAAGGGTATTTATGGATGAGGGGAATGTGGTATTCAGACACAAGACTGATTCTTACACTATATCATATTTTTCATTTTTGTTAAAACAATGAGGAATATATTTTGTGTGCAGGCAGAGGGTTGTGACTTCTACAGTCATCCGCGCGTGTCTCCTAGCGGGGAAAAGATCTGCTGGTTCCAGTGGAATCACCCTAACATGGTGTGTAGTACATACTGTACTGTGTGGTAGTGTGTGTGTGGTGTGGTGTGTGGTGTGGTGTGGTGTGGTGTAGTGTAGTGTCTCCTAGCGGGGAAAAGATCTGCTGGTTCCAGTGGAATCACCCTAACATGGTGTGTAGTACATACTGTACTGTGTTGTAGTGTAGTGCCGTGTAGTGTGGTGTGGTGTGGTGTGGTGTGGTGTGGTGTGGTGTGGTGTGGTGTGGTGTGGTGTAGTGTAGTGTAGTGTAGTGTAGTGTAGTGTCTCCTAGCGGGGAAAAGATCTGCTGGTTCCAGTGGAATCACCCTAACATGGTGTGTAGTACATACTGTACTGTGTTGTAGTGTCGTGTAGTGTCCGTGTAGTGTGTGTGGTGGTGTGGTGTGTGGTGTGGTGTGGTGTAGTGTAGTGTGGTGTAGTGTAGTGTAGTGTAGTGTAGTGTAGTGTAGCATAGTGTAGTGTGGTGTAGTGTGGTGTAGTGTAGTGTAGTGTGGTGTAGTGTAGTGTAGTGTGGTGTAGTGTAGTGTGTGTGTAGTGTAGTGTGTAGTGTAGTGTGGTGTGGTGTAGTGTAGTGTAGCATAGTGTGGTGTAGTGTGGTGTAGTGTAGTGTAGTGTAGTGTAGTGTAGTGTAGTGTGGTGTAGTGTGTAGTGTAGTGTAGTGTGGTGTAGTGTAGTGTAGTGTAGTGTAGTGTGGTGTAGTGTAGTGTAGTGTGGTGTAGTGTAGTGTGGTGTGGTGTAGTGTGGAGTGGTGTAGTGTAGTGTAGTGTAGTGTAGTGTAGTGTAATGTAGTGTAGTGTAGTGTGGTATAGTGTGGTGTAGTGTAGTGTAGTGTAGTGTGGTGTAGTGTAGTGTGGTGTAGTGTAGTGTAGTGTAGTGTAGTGTGGTGTATTGTTGTGTGGTGTGGTGTAGTGTAGTGTGGTGTGGTGTAGTGTAGTGTGGTGTAGTGTGGTGTGGTGTGGTGTAGTGTAGTGTAGTGTAGTGTGGTGTGGTGTGGTGTGGTGTAGTGTAGTGTAGTGTAGTGTAGTGTTGTGTATTGTAGTGTAGTGTGGTGTAGTGTAGCATAGTGTAGTGTAGTGTAGTGTGTGTAGTGTAGTGTGGTGTATTGTAGTGTAGTGTGGTGTGGTGTAGTGTGGTGTGGTGTAGTGTGGTGTAGTGTTGGTGTGGTGTGGTGTGGTGTAGTGTAGTGTGGTGTGGTGTAGTGTAGTGTGGTGTAGTGTAGTGTGGTGTAGTGTAGTGTGGTGTATTGTAGTGTAGTGTGGTGTAGTGTAGTGTGGTGTAGTGTAGTGTAGTGTGGTGTGGTGTGGTGTAGTGTAGTGTGGTGTAGTGTAGTGTAGTGTAGTGTGGTGTAGTGTAGTGTATTGTAGTGTAGTGTGGTGTATTGTAGTGTAGTGTGGTGTAGTGTAGTGTGGTGTAGTGTAGTGTGGTGTAGTGTAGTGTAGTGTGGTGTGGTGTAGTGTAGTGTGGTGTAGTGTGGTGTGTAGTGTAGTGTAGTGTCGTGTAGTGTAGTGTGTGTGTGTAGTGTAGTGTGGTGTAGTGTAGTGTAGTGTGGTGTAGTGTAGTGTAGTGTGGTGTAGTGTAGTGTAGTGTAGTGTAGTGTAGTGTAGTGTGGTGTAGTGTAGTGTGTTGTAGTGTAGTGTGGTGTAGTGTAGCATAGTGTGTGTGTGGTGTGTAGTGTGGTGTAGTGTAGTGTGGTGTAGTGTAGTGTAGTGTAGTGTGGTGTAGTGTAGTGTGGTGTAGTGTAGTGTAGTGTAGTGTAGTGTAGTGTAGTGTAGTGTGTGATGTGTAGTGTAGCATAGTGTGGTGTGGTGTGGTGTAGTGCAATGTAGTGTGGTGTATTGTGGTGTAGTGTAGTGTGTGTAGTGTAGTGTAGTGTGGTGTAGTGTAGTGTAGTGTAGTGTGGTGTGGTGTGGTGTGGTGTAGTGTAGTGTGGTGTAGTGTGGTGTAGTGTGGTGTAGTGTGGTGTAGTGTAGCATAGTGTGGTGTAGTGTGGTGTGGTGTGGTGTAGTGTAGTGTAGTGTAGCTGTAGTGTAGTGTAGTGTGGTGTAGTGTACTATAGTGTAGTGTGGTGTGGTGTAGTGTAGTGTAGTGTAGTGTGTGTGTGGTGTAGTGTGGTGTGGTGTGGTGTAGTGTAGTGTAGTGTAGTGTAGCATAGTGTGGTGTAGTGTAGTGTGGTGTGGTGTGGTGTCACTCGAATCCCAGATATTTCACACCATCGGGCTTCAGCGATAGATCTAACTCTCATGTCGGCTGCAATCGCTCCATGCTGTGAATGGAACACATTTAAAGACCCCCTAGGCAGTGACCATTTACCAATAGTTATTTCCATCAAAGGAAGGCAAACTATTTCTGACTGCACAAAAGATCAAATCCCAAAATTCAACTACAACAAAGGTGATTGGAATAGATTTGAAAGCATACTCTCTTCTTGCACTTGCGAGGAGATGATGGTTGATGATGTTGACACAAGCTACATGAAATTGGTTGATACTGTTTCGCGTGCAGCTGAGCTCTCAATCCCTAAGTGTAATCCTGATAAAACGGGTAAATATGCAGGTAATGTTTGGTGGAATGTTTCCTGCGAAGAAGCAAGAGAACAAAAAATGGAGGCCTATAAAATGTATTTAAAAAATAAAGCAGATCCAGAAAAGATTGCTGAAAAGAACAAAGCAAAAAATGACAGTAACAGAGTGAATGAAAATGCTAAGGAAGAATAGTGGTCACATTTCTGTGAAAATGAAGTTCAAAATCACAAAGATCTCCAGAAAACATGGACAAAAATAAAAGAAATGAAACATGGAATTAGTCTTCCTGAGTACCCCATACAATTGGAAAATAACGAATTTCCCTCCAATTTTGAAAAGGCTGAAGCATTTGTTGATGCATTTGCAAAAAATAGTAATATTGAAGGCCTCTCAGAAGAACAAAAATTGCATAGAGGAAAAATGATCGACAATGAAGACAATGAAAAAAGTCCTAATAACAATCACTATACAAATGCTCCTATTACTTTGCAGGAAACATGATCGACAATGAAGACAATGAAAAAAGTCCTCATAACAATCACTATGCAAATGCTCCTATTACTTTGCAGGAAACATGATCGACAATGAAGACAATGAAAAAAGTCCTAATAACAATCACTATGCAAATGCTCCTATTACTTTGCAGGAAACAAAAGACGCACTTTCTAGCCTTGGTTCAAAGACAAAGTCAGTGGGACCAGACGCCATTTCCAATGAAATGATAAAGCATTTACCAGTTCATATAATACTGTTTCTAAGTTTATTTTTTCAAAAATGTTGGTTTGAAGGGATTCAACCATCTCTATGGAAACAATCTATTGTAACCCCTATTCCTAAGGAGGGTAAGTCAAAATCAGATAAAAATAATTATAGGCCAGTTGCTCTTACATCACATGTTGGAAAACTTATGGAGAGAATTGTTTTAAGAAGGCTTGAACATTTTTGTGAAAAAAATGGTATAATACCAATACAACAGGTGGGCTTTAGAAAAGGCAAATCAACAGTTGATCATTTAGTAAAAATTACCACACAGATCAAACATCAGTTTTCACGTAGGAAAAATGTACTTGCCACTTTCTTTGACATTAGAAAGGCATACGACCAAGTTTGGCATTCAAAACTTTTAAATAAACTTAGATCAATAGGTCTTTCAGGTTGTATGCACAATTATTTAAAAGCCTTTTTAAGTGACAGAACAATACAGACTAGGGTTGGTAATGCCTACTCTAATCAAAGACGTCTACAGATGGGAATCCCACAAGGAGCTGTGATAGCTCCAATCCTTTTCAACATTTTTATGCATGATTTTCCGAACGCAGTCTCAAAAAATGTTGAATTAGTACAATATGCGGATGATATTTGCATATGGATGAAAGTTACTCTAAAAAAGCTTACACCGATTAGATCAATTAACTATATTAAAAAGGTCTATCAAAATGAACTAGATAAAATCAGCAAATACATGTTTGAAAACGGATTAACCCTTTCACACGAAAAATCACATATGGTTCTCTTCAATTCTGGCTATGACCCTAATCCTCTACCTTCTTTTCAAATAAATGGAATGCCGCTTGAATATAAAAAAGTTGTTAAATTTCTAGGAGTAAGCTTGACATCTAAATTGAATTGGAATTACCATTTAGAAAATGTTCTGACAAAAGCCAGAAAAGGACTAAATTTATTAAAAATGGTAAGTCGACAGTCATGGGGAAAAGATAGTAAAGTACTTGCACACTTAGCAACTGCGCTGTGAGATCAAAATTATCTTATGCTCAGGAAATATTGTTTTGAGCTCCAAAATATATGATAACAAAGCTGCAGAGCATCGATAGTAAAGCTTATAAGATAGCTCTTGGTGTTCCTGTTCATGCCTCAACACTAAAAACCTACACAGAAATCGGAATTTTGCCCTTTGTTGAAAATATGAAGCTTGCTTCAGCAAAATATATACTAAGGAGTCATTCAACGCAAAATTCATGTGTCAAGGAAACTGATTTAAAATCACAGATACATTTTCCTAAGCGAGCACAGAGTATTGATTCTGTAAAAACTATAGGCTCTTATACGTCTGAATTATTTACAGATGCTGGTGTTGAACCCCAAAAAGTAGCCCCCCAAATGAGTTACAGTACTATTCCTCAATGGGAGCTTGGTCAGGCTAATTACGATATTAATTATACAGATTTAAGAAAAAGTGATGGGCCCGTGCTGCCAACATATGCTAAGGCACATATAAATGAAAATTATATTAATCATCTTAAAGTATACACGGACGGCTCTCTACTTGAAAATCAATTGTCAGGTGCTGCATTCATTATTCCATCATTAAAAATAGAGAAATCATATCACATTGGAAAGAAGTTCTCTATATTCACAGCAGAACTAATTGCCATTCTTATGGCGCTGAATTATCTTCTTAGCTTTCCTTTTTGTATATTTCAGATATTATTTTGTGTCGATTCAAAATCTGTCTTACAAGCTTTGAAATATTCTCATATAAGAGTGAGAGGAGAAATAATATCTGAAATATACCATTTAATTCATTTCTTATCATTACGTGGATCTTCTATTGACTTCTGTTGGATTCCATCACATTGTGGGTTAGCAGGAAACGAAAGGGTTGATTGGTTAGCCAAAAATAGTGCAGCCAAAGAAAATATTTTTTCAAAAATAGATATTTCATTATCCTTGCATGAAAATTATAGCCTTTTAAATAAAGCATCCTGGGATTCGGTGATAAGAAGACAAAAAGAGTGTCCAAACACAATAAAGGACAAAAAAGGAAAATTCTTTAAAAAGCTTATAAACTATCAAACGGGACATAGTCTTCATCAGGAATGGATTTTGAAGAGTTTGATTTTTAGATTCAGGCTTGATGCACATAAAACAAAATATTGTAAAAACGTGATTTGCATTTGTGGCCAAAAAATTACACCATTTCATGTCATTTTTCTTTGCGGAAATACAAAAAAATATTTACCTACTTGGTTATTAGATATGGAACCATCAATGACAAATTTTTGGGACATTTTTTTTTAACGAATCGAAGGCTATAGAAGTTGTTAGGGCACTTGTTAAGAGTCCAGTTGGACATTTACTTTGATTCTCGAGTTTATTTGTTTGATTTAACTTCTTATTATTTTAACATTTAAAAAATTGTCTTGTTTCTTTATAAATGTCCAGATATGAACACAGGCTGGAGTAGTTTACCGCTATGCCAGGGCTTAAATGAGGGTCGCTTATTCTTATCTCATTAATTTATTAACATATGCATGCATAGTTTAGCGTACTATATTACTTCCACACTCCACACATTCTTAATCACATATTTAAAATAACACATACATTTATGCCCCCCCCCCTGGACCCATTTTGTGTTTGTTTGTTTGTATTTTTGTGTGTCTAAGATCACTGTAAGGTGGATAGACATTAAACTAAAGAACGACGACACACACACACACAAATCACAAAAAGGGAAAGAATTTGAATTTGAACTGCAACATTTAATTTTGACGTCATTGCTTTTGACTTGCATAATTGCGTCATACAGTATCTCGATGTTCGTTTTATCGGCCATATTTTTCCTGGTCCCAAAAGTGGCAGATTAAGCGGATTCCACTCTGTAGTGTAGTGTAGTGTAGTGTAGTGCTCTGTAGTGTAGTGTAGTGCTCTGTAGTGTAGTGTAGTGCTCTGTAGTGTAGTATAGTGCTGTGTAGTGTAGTGTAGTGTAGTGTAGTGTAGTGTAGTGCTCTGTAGTGTAGTGCTCTGTAGTATAGTATAGTGTAGTGCTCTGTAGTGTAGTGTAGTGTAGTGTGTAGTGTAGTGTAATATAGTGTAGTGCTCTGTAGTATAGTGTAGCATAGTGCTCTGTAGTGTAGTGCTGTGTAGCGTAGTGCTCTGTAGTGTAGTGTGTAGTGCTGTGTAGTGTAGTATAATATAGTGTAGTGCTCTGTAGTGTAGTGTGTAGTGCTGTGTAGTGTAGTATAATATAGTGTAGTGCTCTGTAGTATAGTGTAGCATAGTGCTCTGTAGTGTAGTGCTCTGTAGTGTAGTGCTGTGTAGTGTAGTATAGTGCTCTGTAGTGTAGCATAGTGTAGTGTAGTGCTCTGTAATGTAGTGTAGTGCTCTGTAATGTAGTGTAGTGCTCTGTAGTATAGTGTAGTGTAGCATAGTATAGTGTAGTGCTCTGTAGTATAGTGTAGTGCTCTGTAGTGTAGCATAGTGTAGTGCTCTGTAGTGTAGTGTAGTGCTCTGTAGTGTAGTGTAGTGCTCTGTAGTGTAGTGTAGTGTGCTCTGTAGTGTAGTGTAGTGTAGTGCTCTGTAGTGTAGTGTAGTGTAGTGCTCTGTAGTGTAGTGTAGTGTAGTGCTAGTGTAGTGTAGTGTAGTAGTGCTCTGTAGTGTAGTGTGTAGTGTAGTGTGTAGTGTAGTGTAGTGCTCTGTAGTGTAGTGTAGTGTAGTGTAGTGCTCTGTATTGTAGCATAGTGTAGTGCTCTGTAGTGTAGTGTAGTGCTCTGTAGTGTAGTGCTCTGTAGTGTAGTGTAGTGCTCTGTAGTGTAGTGTAGTGTAGTGTAGTGTAGTGTAGTGTAGTGTAGTGTAGTGTAGTGTAGTGCTCTGTAGTGTAGTGCTCTGTAGTGTAGTGTAGTGTAGTGTAGTGCTCTGTAGTGTAGTGTAGTGCTCTGTAGTGTAGTGTAGTGCTCTGTAGTATAGTGTAGTGTAGTGTAGTGTCCTAACGGGGAAAAGATCTGCTGGTTCCAGTGGATTATGATAATTATGACGATGATGATGCCGATGTATTTTTCTCTGTCCAGCCCTGGGACACTACAGAGGTGTGGGTGGCTGACCTTGACCCTGCCGGCCAGAAGGTCAAGGTTGGTTCTGCCCTCAAGGTGGCGGGGGGAGGGGAGGAAAGCGCCATTGAACCGGGCTGGACGGCCCACAACACGCTGCTGTACGTCAGCGACAAATCTGATTGGTGGAACCTGTACCACGTGACCCCCAGCGGCCGCCATGACAACCTCTGTCCCGTGGCAACCGAGATCGCCGGCCCCCAGTGGCAGTTTGGGAAAACAGCCTATGTGGCGGAGTACCAGAAACCAAATAAAGTGATCACTCTGCAGGACTATGTGAGTGGAGAGAGAGAGAGAGAGAACACTGAACACTGAAGATTGACAGACTGTGTGTGGCGGAGTACCAGAAACCAAATGAAGTGATCACTGCAGGACTATGTGAGTGGAGAGAGAGAGAGAGAACACTGAACACTGAACATTGACAGACTGTGTGTGGCGGAGTACCAGAAACCAAATAAAGTGATCACTGCAGGACTGTGAGTGGAGAGAGAGAGAGAGAGAACACTGAACATTGACAGACTGTGTGTGGCGGAGTACCAGAAACCAAATAAAGTGATCACTGCAGGACTGTGAGTGGAGAGAGAGAACACTGAACACTGAACATTGACAGACTGTGTGTGCAAGACTACGTGAGTGGAGACAGAGAGAGACAGCAAGAGAGTGACAGAGACAGAGAGAGAAAGTGTTGGCAAGACTATGCTGGTGGACAGAGAGAGAGAGAGAGACAAAGAGTGAGTGAGAGAGAGACTATGCGAGTGGACAGAGAGAGAGACAGAGAGACAAAGAGGGAGTGAGAGAGAGACTATGCTAGTGGACAGAGAGAGAGACAGAGAGACAAAGAGGGAGTGAGAGAGAGACTATGCTAGTGGACAGAGAGAGAGAGAGAGAGACAAAGAGGGAGTGAGAGAGAGACTATGCTAGTGAGAGAGAGAGAGAGAGAGACAAAGAGGGAGTGAGAGAGAGACTATGCTAGTGGACAGAGAGAGAGACAGAGAGAGAGAGACAAAGAGGGAGTGAGAGAGAGACTATGCTAGTGGACAGAGAGAGAGAGAGAGAGACAAAGAGGGAGTGAGAGAGAGACTATGCTAGTGGACAGAGAGAGACAGAGAGACAGAGGGAGTGAGAGAGAGACTATACTAGTGGACAGAGAGAGAGAGAGAGAGAGAGAGACAAAGAGTGAGTGAGAGAGAGACTATGCTAGTGGACAGAGAGAGAGAGAGAGAGAGAGAGAGACAGAGGGAGTGAGAGAGAGACTATACTAGTGGACAGAGAGAGAGAGAGAGAGACAAAGAGGGAGTGAGAGAGAGACTATGCTAGTGGACAGAGAGAGAAAGACAGAGAGACAAAGAGGGAGTGAGAGAGAGACTATGCTAGTGGACACAGAGAGAGAGACAGAGGGAGTGAGAGAGAGACTATACTAGTGGAGAGAGAGAGAGACAGAGAGACAAAGAGGGAGTGAGAGAGAGACTATGCTAGTGGACAGAGAGAGAGAGAGAGAGAGAGAGACAAAGAGGGAGTGAGAGAGAGACTATGCTAGTGGACAGAGAGAGAGAGAGAGAGAGACAAAGAGGGAGTGAGAGAGAGACTATGCTAGTGGACAGAGAGAGAGAGAGAGAGACAAAGAGGGAGTGAGAGAGAGACTATGCTAGTGGACAGAGAGAGAGAGAGAGAGGAGGGAGTGAGAGAGAGACTATGCTAGTGGACAGAGAGAGAGAGACAAAGAGGGAGTGAGAGAGAGACTATGCTAGTGGACAGAGAGAGAGAGAGAGAGAGAGAGAGAGAGAGAGAGAGAGAGACAAAGAGGGAGTGAGAGAGAGACTATACTAGTGGACAGAGAGAGAGAGACAAAGAGGGAGTGAGAGAGAGACTATGCTAGTGGACAGAGAGAGAGAGAGAGAGAGAGAGAGGAGTGAGTGAGAGAGAGACTATGCTAGTGGACAGAGAGAGAGACAGAGAGAGAGAGACTATGCTAGTGGACAGAGAGAGAGACAGAGAGAGAGAGACAAAGAGGGAGTGAGAGAGAGACTATGCTAGTGGACAGAGAGAGAGAGAGAGAGAGACAAAGAGGGAGTGAGAGAGAGACTATACTAGTGGACAGAGAGAGAGAGAGACAAAGAGGGAGTGAGAGAGAGACTATGCTAGTGGACAGAGAGAGAGAGAGAGAGAGACAAAGAGGGAGTGAGAGAGAGACTATGCTAGTGGACAGAGAGAGAGAGAGAGACAAAGAGGGAGTGAGAGAGAGACTATGCTAGTGGACAGAGAGAGAGAGAGAGAGAGAGAGAGGAGGGAGTGAGAGAGAGACTATGCTAGTGGACAGAGAGAGAGAGAGACAGAGAGACAAAGAGGGAGTGAGAGAGAGACTGGAGAAAGGGGGTGGAGAGTGTGAAACATATACAGGGTTTTATTGAATGTACCTTAACTTGTGTGTTTTACCCCAAAAAATGTGACTTTTAAAATATTGCAGTATTGTTATTGTTGCTATAGAAACTGGGATTGATTGACACGGAAAACCCAGAGCACAGTGTGACCTTTGACACGGGTTTTTTCTACAATCGCTGTGTGGCCTTGACCTCAAAGGGAGACGCTTTCTTCATCGGTTCTGGGCCCGACGCCTTTCCCTGTGTTGTGAGATTCGACATCAACGAGAGACAGGTCAGAGACAGAGAGAAGAGAGAGGGACAGGCAGACAGATAGACTGAAAGACAGATATATATGTTACAGGTCAGAGACAGAGAGAAGAGAGAGGGACAGGCAGACAGATAGACTGAAAGACAGATATATATATGTTACAGGTCAGAGACAGAGAAGAGAGAGGGACAGGCAGACAGATAGACTGAAAGACAGATATATATATGTTACAGGTCAGAGACAGAGAGAAGAGAGAGGGACAGGCAGACATATAGACTGAAAGACAGATATATATATGTTACAGGTCAGAGACAGAGAGAAGAGAGAGGGACAGGCAGACAGATAGACTGAAAGACAGATATATATATGTTACAGGTCAGAGACAGAGAGAAGAGAGAGGGACAGGCAGACAGATAGACTGAAAGACAGATATATATATGTTACAGGTCAGAGACAGAGAAGAGAGAGGGACAGGCAGACAGATAGACTGAAAGACAGATATATATATGTTACAGGTCAGAGACAGAGAGAAGAGAGAGGGACAGGCAGACAGATAGACTGAAAGACAGATATATATATGTTACAGGTCAGAGACAGAGAAGAGAGAGGGACAGGCAGACAGATAGACTGAAAGACAGATATATATATGTTACAGGTCAGAGACAGAGAGAAGAGAGAGGGACAGGCAGACAGATAGACTGAAAGACAGATATATATATATTACAGGTCAGAGACAGAGAAGAGAGAGGGACAGGCAGACAGATAGACTGAAAGACAGATATATATATGTTACAGGTCAGAGACAGAGAGAAGAGAGAGGGACAGGCAGACAGATAGACTGAAAGACAGATATATATATATTACAGGTCAGAGACAGAGAAGAGAGAGGGACAGGCAGACAGATAGACTGAAAGACAGATATATATATGTTACAGGTCAGAGACAGAGAGAAGAGAGAGGGACAGGCAGACAGATAGACTGAAAGACAGATATATATATATTACAGGTCAGAGACAGAGAAGAGAGAGGGACAGGCAGACAGATAGACTGAAAGACAGATATATATATGTTACAGGTCAGAGACAGAGAGAAGAGAGAGGGACAGGCAGACAGATAGACTGAAAGACAGATATATATATGTTACAGGTCAGAGACAGAGAGAAGAGAGAGGGACAGGCAGACAGATAGACTGAAAGACAGATATATATATGTTACAGGTCAGAGACAGAGAAGAGAGAGGGACAGGCAGACATATAGACTGAAAGACAGATATATATATGTTACAGGTCAGAGACAGAGAGAAGAGAGAGGGACAGGCAGACAGATAGACTGAAAGACAGATATATATATGTTACAGGTCAGAGACAGAGAAGAGAGAGGGACAGGCAGACAGATAGACTGAAAGACAGATATATATATGTTACAGGTCAGAGACAGAGAGAAGAGAGAGGGACAGGCAGACAGATAGACTGAAAGACAGATATATATATGTTACAGGTCAGAGACAGAGAGAAGAGAGAGGGACAGGCAGACAGATAGACTGAAAGACAGATATATATATGTTACAGGTCAGAGACAGAGAAGAGAGAGGGACAGGCAGACAGATAGACTGAAAGACAGATATATATATGTTACAGGTCAGAGAGAAGAGAGAGGGACAGGCAGACAGATAGACTGAAAGACAGATATATATATGTTACAGGTCAGAGACAGAAAGAAGAGAGAGGGACAGGCAGACAGATAGACTGAAAGACAGATATATATATGTTACAGGTCAGAGACAGAGAGAAGAGAGAGGGACAGGCAGACATATAGACTGAAAGACAGATATATATATGTTACAGGTCAGAGACAGAGAGAAGAGAGAGGGACAGGCAGACAGATAGACTGAAAGACAGATATATATATGTTACAGGTCAGAGACAGAGAAGAGAGAGGGACAGGCAGACAGATAGACTGAAAGACAGATATATATATGTTACAGGTCAGAGACAGAGAGAAGAGAGAGGGACAGGCAGACAGATAGACTGAAAGACATATATATGTTACAGGTCAGAGACAGAGAAGAGAGAGGGACAGGCAGACAGATAGACTGAAAGACAGATATATATATGTTACAGGTCAGAGACAGAGAAGAGAGAGGGACAGGCAGACAGATAGACTGAAAGACAGATATATATATGTTACAGGTCAGAGACAGAGAGAAGAGAGAGGGACAGGCAGACAGATAGACTGAAAGACAGATATATATATATTACAGGTCAGAGACAGAGAAGAGAGAGGGACAGGCAGACAGATAGACTGAAAGACAGATATATATATGTTACAGGTCAGAGACAGAGAGAAGAGAGAGGGACAGGCAGACAGATAGACTGAAAGACAGATATATATATATTACAGGTCAGAGACAGAGAAGAGAGAGGGACAGGCAGACAGATAGACTGAAAGACAGATATATATATGTTACAGGTCAGAGACAGAGAGAAGAGAGAGGGACAGGCAGACAGATAGACTGAAAGACAGATATATATATGTTACAGGTCAGAGACAGAGAAGAGAGAGGGACAGGCAGACAGATAGACTGAAAGACAGATATATATATGTTACAGGTCAGAGACAGAGAGAAGAGAGAGGGACAGGCAGACATAGAGACTGAAAGACAGATATATATATGTTACAGGTCAGAGACAGAGAAGAGAGAGGGACAGGCAGACAGATAGACTGAAAGACAGATATATATATGTTACAGGTCAGAGACAGAGAGAAGAGAGAGGGACAGGCAGACAGATAGACTGAAAGACAGATATATATATGTTACAGGTCAGAGACAGAGAAGAGAGAGGGACAGGCAGACAGATAGACTGAAAGACAGATATATATATGTTACAGGTCAGAGACAGAGAAGAGAGAGGGACAGGCAGACAGATAGACTGAAAGACAGATATATATATGTTACAGGTCAGAGACAGAGAGAAGAGAGAGGGACAGGCAGACAGATAGACTGAAAGACAGATATATATATATTACAGGTCAGAGACAGAGAAGAGAGAGGGACAGGCAGACAGATAGACTGAAAGACAGATATATATATGTTACAGGTCAGAGACAGAGAGAAGAGAGAGGGACAGGCAGACAGATAGACTGAAAGACAGATATATATATGTTACAGGTCAGAGACAGAGAAGAGAGAGGGACAGGCAGACAGATAGACTGAAAGACAGATATATATATGTTACAGGTCAGAGACAGAGAGAAGAGAGAGGGACAGGCAGACAGATAGACTGAAAGACAGATATATATATGTTACAGGTCAGAGACAGAGAGAAGAGAGAGGGACAGGCAGACAGATAGACTGAAAGACAGATATATATATGTTACAGGTCAGAGACAGAGAGAAGAGAGAGGGACAGGCAGACATATAGACTGAAAGACA
Organism: Phymorhynchus buccinoides; assembly: GCA_017654935.2. Taxonomy (NCBI): domain Eukaryota; kingdom Metazoa; phylum Mollusca; class Gastropoda; order Neogastropoda; family Raphitomidae; genus Phymorhynchus; species Phymorhynchus buccinoides. Next base: position 346,424 of record JAGGCT020004145.1, read on the forward strand.
GATATATATATGTTACAGGTCAGAGACAGAGAAGAGAGAGGGACAGGCAGACAGATAGACTGAAAGACAGATATATATATGTTACAGGTCAGAGACAGAGAGAAGAGAGAGGGACAGGCAGACAGATAGACTGAAAGACAGATATATATATGTTACAGGTCAGAGACAGAGAAGAGAGAGGGACAGGCAGACAGATAGACTGAAAGACAGATATATATATGTTACAGGTCAGAGACAGAGAGAAGAGAGAGGGACAGGCAGACAGATAGACTGAAAGACAGATATATATATATTACAGGTCAGAGACAGAGAAGAGAGAGGGACAGGCAGACAGATAGACTGAAAGACAGATATATATATGTTACAGGTCAGAGACAGAGAGAAGAGAGAGGGACAGGCAGACAGATAGACTGAAAGACAGATATATATATATTACAGGTCAGAGACAGAGAAGAGAGAGGGACAGGCAGACAGATAGACTGAAAGACAGATATATATATGTTACAGGTCAGAGACAGAGAGAAGAGAGAGGGACAGGCAGACAGATAGACTGAAAGACAGATATATATATATTACAGGTCAGAGACAGAGAAGAGAGAGGGACAGGCAGACAGATAGACTGAAAGACAGATATATATATGTTACAGGTCAGAGACAGAGAGAAGAGAGAGGGACAGGCAGACATATAGACTGAAAGACAGATATATATATGTTACAGGTCAGAGACAGAGAGAAGAGAGAGGGACAGGCAGACAGATAGACTGAAAGACAGATATATATATGTTACAGGTCAGAGACAGAGAAGAGAGAGGGACAGGCAGACAGATAGACTGAAAGACAGATATATATATGTTACAGGTCAGAGACAGAGAGAAGAGAGAGGGACAGGCAGACAGATAGACTGAAAGACAGATATATATATGTTACAGGTCAGAGACAGAGAAGAGAGAGGGACAGGCAGACAGATAGACTGAAAGACAGATATATATATGTTACAGGTCAGAGACAGAGAAGAGAGAGGGACAGGCAGACAGATAGACTGAAAGACAGATATATATATGTTACAGGTCAGAGACAGAGAGAAGAGAGAGGGACAGGCAGACAGATAGACTGAAAGACAGATATATATATGTTACAGGTCAGAGACAGAGAAGAGAGAGGGACAGGCAGACAGATAGACTGAAAGACAGATATATATATGTTACAGGTCAGAGAGAAGAGAGAGAGGGACAGGCAGACAGATAGACTGAAAGACAGATATATATATGTTACAGGTCAGAGACAGAGAGAAGAGAGAGGGACAGGCAGACAGATAGACTGAAAGACAGATATATATATGTTACAGGTCAGAGACAGAGAGAAGAGAGAGGGACAGGCAGACATATAGACTGAAAGACAGATATATATATATGTTACAGGTCAGAGACAGAGAGAAGAGAGAGGGACAGGCAGACAGATAGACTGAAAGACAGATATATATATGTTACAGGTCAGAGACAGAGAAGAGAGAGGGACAGGCAGACAGATAGACTGAAAGACAGATATATATATGTTACAGGTCAGAGACAGAGAGAAGAGAGAGGGACAGGCAGACATATAGACTGAAAGACAGATATATATATGTTACAGGTCAGAGACAGAGAAGAGAGAGGGACAGGCAGACAGATAGACTGAAAGACAGATATATATATGTTACAGGTCAGAGACAGAGAAGAGAGAGGGACAGGCAGACAGATAGACTGAAAGACAGATATATATATGTTACAGGTCAGAGACAGAGAGAAGAGAGAGGGACAGGCAGACAGATAGACTGAAAGACAGATATATATATATTACAGGTCAGAGACAGAGAAGAGAGAGGGACAGGCAGACAGATAGACTGAAAGACAGATATATATATGTTACAGGTCAGAGACAGAGAGAAGAGAGAGGGACAGGCAGACAGATAGACTGAAAGACAGATATATATATATTACAGGTCAGAGACAGAGAAGAGAGAGGGACAGGCAGACAGATAGACTGAAAGACAGATATATATATGTTACAGGTCAGAGACAGAGAGAAGAGAGAGGGACAGGCAGACATATAGACTGAAAGACAGATATATATATATTACAGGTCAGAGACAGAGAAGAGAGAGGGACAGGCAGACAGATAGACTGAAAGACAGATATATATATGTTACAGGTCAGAGACAGAGAGAAGAGAGAGGGACAGGCAGACAGATAGACTGAAAGACAGATATATATATGTTACAGGTCAGAGACAGAGAAGAGAGAGGGACAGGCAGACAGATAGACTGAAAGACAGATATATATATTTTACAGGTCAGAGACAGAGAGAAGAGAGAGGGACAGGCAGACAGATAGACTGAAAGACAGATATATATATGTTACAGGTCAGAGACAGAGAAGAGAGAGGGACAGGCAGACAGATAGACTGAAAGACAGATATATATATATTACAGGTCAGAGACAGAGAAGAGAGAGGGACAGGCAGACAGATAGACTGAAAGACAGATATATATATGTTACAGGTCAGAGACAGAGAGAAGAGAGAGGGACAGGCAGACAGATAGACTGAAAGACAGATATATATATATTACAGGTCAGAGACACAGAGAAGAGAGAGGGACAGGCAGACAGATAGACTGAAAGACAGATATATATATGTTACAGGTCAGAGACAGAGAGAAGAGAGAGGGACAGGCAGACAGATAGACTGAAAGACAGATATATATATGTTACAGGTCAGAGACAGAGAGAAGAGAGAGGGACAGGCAGACAGATAGACTGAAAGACAGATATATATATGTTACAGGTCAGAGACAGAGAAGAGAGAGGGACAGGCAGACAGATAGACTGAAAGACAGATATATATATGTTACAGGTCAGAGACAGAGAGAAGAGAGAGGGACAGGCAGACAGATAGACTGAAAGACAGATATATATATATTACAGGTCAGAGACAGAGAAGAGAGAGGGACAGGCAGACAGATAGACTGAAAGACAGATATATATATGTTACAGGTCAGAGACAGAGAGAAGAGAGAGGGACAGGCAGACAGATAGACTGAAAGACAGATATATATATATTACAGGTCAGAGACAGAGAAGAGAGAGGGACAGGCAGACAGATAGACTGAAAGACAGATATATATATGTTACAGGTCAGAGACAGAGAGAAGAGAGAGGGACAGGCAGACAGATAGACTGAAAGACAGATATATATATGTTACAGGTCAGAGACAGAGAGAAGAGAGAGGGACAGGCAGACAGATAGACTGAAAGACAGATATATATATGTTACAGGTCAGAGACAGAGAAGAGAGAGGGACAGGCAGACAGATAGACTGAAAGACAGATATATATATGTTACAGGTCAGAGACAGAGAGAAGAGAGAGGGACAGGCAGACAGATAGACTGAAAGACAGATATATATATGTTACAGGTCAGAGACAGAGAAGAGAGAGGGACAGGCAGACAGATAGACTGAAAGACAGATATATATATGTTACAGGTCAGAGACAGAGAGAAGAGAGAGGGACAGGCAGACAGATAGACTGAAAGACAGATATATATATGTTACAGGTCAGAGACAGAGAGAAGAGAGAGGGACAGGCAGACAGATAGACTGAAAGACAGATATATATATGTTACAGGTCAGAGACAGAGAAGAGAGAGGGACAGGCAGACAGATAGACTGAAAGACAGATATATATATGTTACAGGTCAGAGAGAAGAGAGAGGGACAGGCAGACAGATAGACTGAAAGACAGATATATATATGTTACAGGTCAGAGACAGAAAGAAGAGAGAGGGACAGGCAGACAGATAGACTGAAAGACAGATATATATATGTTACAGGTCAGAGACAGAAAGAAGAGAGAGGGACAGGCAGACAGATAGACTGAAAGACAGATATATATATGTTACAGGTCAGAGACAGAGAAGAGAGAGGGACAGGCAGACATATAGACTGAAAGACAGATATATATATATTACAGGTCAGAGACAGAGAAGAGAGAGGGACAGGCAGACAGATAGACTGAAAGACAGATATATATATGTTACAGGTCAGAGACAGAGAGAAGAGAGAGGGACAGGCAGACAGATAGACTGAAAGACAGATATATATATGTTACAGGTCAGAGACAGAGAAGAGAGAGGGACAGGCAGACAGATAGACTGAAAGACAGATATATATATGTTACAGGTCAGAGACAGAGAGAAGAGAGAGGGACAGGCAGACAGATAGACTGAAAGACAGATATATATATGTTACAGGAAATGTACAAAACTAGTACATTTGCAAATTTCCTAACATTTTGAGGACATTTGCAAATTTCCTAAAAATTTCAGTAAATTTGCAAATTACCTGAATTTTGAATGTATTTGTTTCTCAATTTTACTGAAGATTGTAAGTCAGTAAATTTGCAAATTTCCTGGACTTCCAAATCACAAAATTTGCAAATTTCAGGAAATTTGCAAATCCTTGAGTCAAACATTTAATGCATTTGTTTCTCAAATTTACTGAAGATTAGAAGATCAGTAAATTTGCGAAATTCTTCATACTGATTTAGAAACCCTCCCCCCCCTCTCTCTCGCACTGCCTCTCTCTCTTATTGTCTCTCTCTCTCTCTCTCTCTCTCTCTCTCTCTCTCTCTCTCTCTCACACACACACACACGTTGCTTCTTTCACTCTCTGTCTTACTATATCTGACTCTCTGTGTCTCTCTCCTCTCTCTCACTGTTTCTCTATCGCACTGCTTCTGTCACTTATTGTTTCTGTCTCTCTCTGTATCTGTCTGTCTCTGTCTCTTTTTTTCTTCTCTCCCTCCCTCTCTCTCTCTCTCACTCTTGTCCCCCCCCATCTCTCTCTCACACTACCTCTCTCTTATTGTTTCTGTATCTCTCTGTCTCTGTCTCTCTTGTTTGGGCATGGCCTAACAATTAAATATTTCCTGACTCTCTCTCACACACACACAAACTGCTCCTCTCTCTTATTGTTTCTGTCTCTCTCTCTCTGTATCTGTCTGCCTCCATCAATCTCTCTGTCTCTCTCTCTGTATCTGTCTGCCTCCATCAATCTCTCTGTCTCTCTCTCTAGGGCCAGCCATACGTCCACTAAATTCGCATGATACTCTTCTCTTTATCTCCCTCCCTCTCTCTCTCAACCTCCCCCCCGCTCTCTCTCTCTCTCTCTCGCACTGTCTCTCTTATTGTTTATGTATTTCTCTGTCTGTCTCTCTCCCCCCCCTCTCTCTCTCTCACACACACACACATTGCCTCTATCATTCTCTTTTGCTCTGTCTTTGTTATTATTGTTGTTGTCATGCACAGTCATGTGATCAAGGAGTCGATGACGATGAAAGTTGACCCGGGATATCTCAGCACTGACTGTTATTGTTGTTGTTGTTGTTGTACACAGAGTCATGTGATCAAGGAGTCGATGACGATGAAAGTTGACCCGGGATATCTCAGCGTGGCCCCAGAGTTCATCCAATGGCCGACGTCAGAGGGTATGACCAGTCACGGCATCTTCTTCCCGCCGGCCAACAGCCAGTATGAGGCGCCCCCTGGTGACAAACCCCCGCTGCTGGTGAGGGCCCACGGCGGGCCCACAGGCCACTACTTCGCCGACCTTGACCTCAAGCTTCAGTACTTCACCTCCAGGGGATTCGCCGTTTTGCTGGTGAACTACAGAGGCAGCACGGGGCATGGCAGGAAATATCGACACCTGCTGAGAAACATGTGAGTGTTTGTTGTTATATATAATGTTCATTAGTTCTAATAGTTGATGTCAAGCTTCAATACTTTACCTCCAGGGGATTCGCTGTGCTGCTGGTGAACTACAGGGGCAGCACGGGGCATGGCAGTGAGTGTTTGTTGCTATATAATGTTCATTAGTTGAGGTCAAGCTTCAGTACTTCACCTCCAGGGGATTCGCCGTGCTGCTGGTGAACTACAGGGGCAGCACGGGGCATGGCAGTGAGTGTTTGTTGTTTGTTGCTATATATAATGTTCATTAGTTGACCTCAAGCTTCAGTACTTCACCTCCAGGGGATTCGCTGTGTTGCTGGTGAACTACAGAGGCAAAAAATATCGACACCTGCTGAGAAACATGCGAGTGTTTGGCAGTTTGCCATTTGTTATTAAGTTTGTTTATGGACCTCACATTTAAGGTGTGTATGATGTGGGGTGTTTAACCTGTGCTAACTGTTTTATTCCAGGTGGGGTGTGTATGATGTGGATGACTGTTAGTGTGGGGTGTATGATGTGGATGACTGTTAGTGTGGGGTGTATGATGTGGAGGACTGTTAGTGTGGGGTGTTAAGCATGTGTATGATGTGGAGGACTGTTAGTGTGGGGTGTTTAACCTGTGTATGATGTGGAGGACTGTTAGTGTGGTGTGTTTAACATGTGTATGATGTGGAGGACTGTTAGTGTGGGGTGTTTAACATGTGTATGATGTGGAGGACTGTTAGTGTGGGGTGTTTAACATGTGTATGATGTGGAGGACTGTTAGTGTGGGGTGTTTAACATGTGTATGATGTGGAGGACTGTTAGTGTTTAACATGTGTATGATGTGGAGGACTGTTAGTGTGGGGTGTTTAACATGTGTATGATGTGGAGGACTGTTAGTGTGGGGTGTTTAACATGTGTATGATGTGGAGGACTGTTAGTGTGGGGTGTTTAACATGTGTATGATGTGGAGGACTGTTAGTGTGGGGTGTTTAACATGTGTATGATGTGGAGGACTGTTAGTGTGGGGTGTTTAACATGTGTATGATGTGGAGGACTGTTAGTGTGGGGTGTTTAACATGTGTATGATGTGGAGGACTGTTAGTGTGGGGTGTTTAACATGTGTATGATGTGGAGGACTGTTAGTGTGGGGTGTTTAACATGTGTATGATGTGGAGGACTGTTAGTGTGGGGTGTTAACATGTGTATGATGTGGAGGACTGTTAGTGTGGGGTGTTTAACATGTGTATGATGTGGAGGACTGTTAGTGTGGGGTGTTTAACATGTGTATGATGTGGAGGACTGTTAGTGTGGGGTGTTTAACATGTGTATGATGTGGAGGACTGTTAGTGTGGGGTGTTTAACATGTGTATGATGTGGAGGACTGTTAGTGTGGGGTGTTTAACATGTGTATGATGTGGAGGACTGTTAGTGTGGGGTGTTTAACATGTGTATGATGTGGAGGACTGTTAGTGTGGGGTGTTTAACATGTGTATGATGTGGAGGACTGTTAGTGTGGGGTGTTTAACATGTGTATGATGTGGAGGACTGTTAGTGTGGGGTGTTTAACATGTGTATGATGTGGAGGACTGTTAGTGTGGGGTGTTTAACATGTGTATGATGTGGAGGACTGTTAGTGTGGGGTGTTAAGCATGTGTATGATGTGGAGGACTGTTAGTGTGGGGTGTTTAACATGTGTATGATGTGGAGGACTGTTAGTGTGGGGTGTTAAGCATGTGTATGATGTGGAGGACTGTTAGTGTGGGGTGTTTAACCTGTGTATGATGTGGAGGACTGTTAGTGTGGGGTGTTTAACATGTGTATGATGTGGAGGACTGTTAGTGTGGGGTGTTTAACATGTGTATGATGTGGAGGACTGTTAGTGTGGGGTGTTTAACATGTGTATGATGTGGAGGACTGTTAGTGTGGGGTGTTTAACATGTGTATAATATGGAGGACTGCTGTTGTGGGGTGTTTAATCTGCGCTAACTGTTTTATTCCAGGTGGGGTGTGTATGATATGGAGGACTGTTGTTCAGCAGTTGAACACCTTTCCAAACAAGGCAGAGTGGATGGAAGCAAGGCCTGCATTGACGGGGGGTCGGCTGGGGGCTACACCACACTGACATGCCTCACCTTCAAGGACACATTCAGGGCTGGTACGTCTGTCTGTCTGTCTGTCTGTCACCACACTGACATGCCTCATCTTCAAGGACACATTCAGGGCTGGTACGTCTGTCTGTCTGTCTGTCTGTCACCACACTGACATGCCTCATCTTCAAGGACACATTCAGGGCTGGTACGTCTGTCTGTGTGTCCATCTGTCTGTCTGACTGTTTGTTTGTGTGTGTGTCTGTCAGTCTGTCTTACTATCTCCCTCTCTCTCTCTGTCTGTGTGTCTCATTTACAAATACAAATTAAGTTGGTTCAGCATGGGTCGTGTTGGTCGTTTTAGCTCACTTTATTATTGTTTCATTAAGTTGGTTCAGCATGGGTCGTGTTGGTCGTTTTAGCTCACTTTATTATTGTTTTATTAAGCTGGTTCAGCATGGGTCGTGTTGGTCACTTTATTATTGTTTCATTAAGTTGGTTCAGCATGGGTCGTGTTGGTCGTGTTAGCTCACTTTATTATTGTTTCATTAAGTTGGTTCAGCATGGGTCGTGTTGGTCGTGTTAGCTCACTTTATTATTGTTTTATTAAGTTGGTTCAGCATGGGTCGTGTTGGTCGTTTTAGCTCACTTTATTATTGTTTCATTAAGCTGGTTCAGCATGGGTCGTGTTGGTCGTGTTAGCTCACTTTATTATTGTTTCATTAAGCTGGTTCAGCATGGGTCGTGTTGGTCGTTTTAGCTCACTTTATTATTGTTTTATTAAGTTGGTTCAGCATGGGTCGTGTTGGTCGTGTTAGCTCACTTTATTATTGTTTTATTAAGCTGGTTCAGCATGGGTCGTGTTGGTCGTGTTAGCTCACTTTATGATTGTATTCTATGTTCTTTTATTTTAATTGATTTCATTTTACTATGTATTTTACCAGGGGCCAGTCACTGTGACTTTGAAGCTCTGGTCACTGACTCTCCCTGGATGACGATGATGGTGATGATGGTGATGATGACGATGATGGTGATTGATGATGGTGATGGTGATGATGATGATGATGATGATGATGGTGATTGATGGTGATGGTGATTGATGATGGTGATGGTGATGATGGTGATTGCTGATGATGATGGTGGTGATGGTGATTGATGATGGTGATGATGATGGTGGTGATGATGATGGTGGTGATGATGATGGTGTGGTGGTGATGGTGATTGATGATGATGGTGATGATGATGATGGTGGTGATGATGATGATGATGGTGATGATGATGATGGTGGTGATGATGATCGTGGTGATGATGATGGTGGTGGTGATGATGATGGTGATGATGATGATGATGATGATGATGATGATGGTGATGATGATGATGATGATGATGGTGATGATGATGATGATGTGATGATGATGATGATGATGATGATGATGATGGTGATGATGATGATGATGATGATGATGATGATGATGATGATGATGGTGGTGATGATGATGATGATGATGATGGTGGTGATGATGGTGATGGTGGTGATGATGATGATGATGGTGATGATGATGATCGTGGTGATGATGATGGTGGTGATGATGATGGTGATGATGATGATGGTGATGATGATGGTGATGACAACCGACAGTCCTCTCACACAAAGCGTCTCTGCCTCTCACTTGCTAACCACTCCCTCTCTCAGCTTGTAACTGAGCCTACACACACAAGGGCCACATCATAGACTGGCTAATCGCGCGTGATTCCGACCAACTTGTTTCATCAGTGTCAGTGTCTAAGATCCTTTCCTCTGACCATTTTGCCGTCCTCGCCAGTCTTAATCTTTCCAAAACTCCCAGAAATAAACGTACGGTCACACGCCGTAATCTCAAGTCTATAAATATTCATACTTTTAGTTCAGAGGCAACAGAACTCCTTTCTAACGTGAGTATTTCCGACGACCCTGCCTCGACTTTTAATTCTACTATGAGTAACTTGCTTGATAAACACGCTCCCCCATCCACTCGTGTTGGGCCCGATCGTCCCTGCGCTCCCTGGTACACGCCTGAACTTAGAGTAAGTAAACGCACTAGTCGTAAGGCTGAGCGTCAGTGGCGGGCCTCAAAACTAGAAATACATCGTCAGATATATCAGTTTCTCCGCAACATCTTCACTCTTCTTCTGGCCAAGGCACAAACAAGCTATTTCTCATCTAAAATTCTTGAAGCCAACACAACAAAGGTCCTGTTCTCCACCATGTCTGATCTCCTAGGCAACAAGAAATCAAGTCCTCTGCCATCAAATATCAGTCCTGACAAACTGCCAGAAGCCTTTTCCTCCTTCTTCTCCACCAAGATTATCGATCTACGATCAAAAATCGACTCCATGCCTTTTCAACCAACTATTCCAGACCCATCATTCACTGGTGTCCCCCTTCTCTCTTTCAAGCCGGTGTCTGAGACCGAAGTTCTTTCTACTTTGAAAGAAATGCATTTTAAATCCTGTGATCTTGACCCCATCCCAGCCTCTCTTTTCTCACAAATCTATCAACACCTTCTGCCATCAATCACCAACATCATCAATTCTTCTTTAGTTTCAGGTGTGTTTCCTTCTGCTTTCAAAACCGCTCTTGTAAGGCCCCTTCTCAAGAAGAACAATCTGGATCCTAATAATCTGAAAAACTACAGACCTGTATCTAACCTCCCTTTTCTCTCCAAACTCCTTGAGAAGACTGTCCTGAAACAACTTAACGATCATCTATCCTCAAACAATCTTCATCATCCTTATCAGTCTGCCTATAGAACCAACCACAGTACAGAAACAGCCCTTGTTCAAGTCGTCAATGACCTCTTACTTGCTTCTGATGCTGGTCAAATCGTGTCACTTTGGACAATACTCTTTCCATGCAGAGTTTCCTGACTCAGACCTGTCAGTCCTGCTACTATCAAATTCGTTGCATTGGCTATATTCGTAAATACCTCTCAGATGAAGCCACAGCAAAACTTGTTACTTCCCTCATCCTATCTCGTATTGACTACTGTAATGCTCTCCTTTCTGGCCTATCAGTCTCTTCTCTATCTTGTCTCCAGCGTATTCAAAACACAGCTGCTCGTCTTGTCCTTAGGAAGAAAAAGTTCGATCATGTTAGCCCTCTTCTGCGTTCTTTGCACTGGCTTCCTGTCGCAGACAGAATTGAGTATAAATTAAACACACTTTGCTATAAATCTATTCATAAAGCTGCTCCATCTTACCTCTGTGACAATATTTCCATCTATACGCCAGCTCGCACTTTACGTTCAGTTTCTGACCCTCTTTCTCTCCAGATCCCTAGGTATAAGCTTTCAACTGTTGGTCGGCGCTCTTTTGCTGTCTCAGGACCGACCGACCTCCTGGAACAAACTTCCGCTCTCCCTCCGTCAGCGACCGACTCTCTCTGCTTTCAAAGCTAACCTCAAAACCCACCTGTTCCCCCGTCATTAAAGCTCCTCTCTCTTTATCTTCTCTCTCTTGCCATTAGGTCTGTTTCTGCTATATTCCATTTATGTTATCTGTGTGTGTTCGCGTTGTATTGCGTTTGTGTTTGAATGCGCTTTGAATGCTAATGTGTGTGTGCGCTTTGATTTGATTTCTATCAAGATTCAGCGCCGTATAAATACTGTATGTTGTTGTTGTTGTTGTTGTTGTTGTTGTTGTGTGTTGTTGTTGTTGTTGTTGATGTATGATGATGATGATGATGATGATGATGATGATGATGGTGGTGATGATGATGGTGATGATGATGATGGTGATGATGATGATGATGGTGGTGATGATGATGATGGTGGTGATGATGATGGTGATGATGATGGTGATGATGATGATGGTGGTGATGATGGTGGTGATGATGATGGTGGTGATGATGATATGTGATGATGGTGGTGGTGATGGTGATGATGATGGTGGTGGTGATGGTGGTGATGGTGATGATGATGGTGATGATGATGATGGTGATGGTGATGGTGATGATGATGATGATGACAGGGTTCCCAGGTTTGGGGCACAAGTAAAAAAAAAAGACCTTGAAAGGACTTACAAGGACCTCATCTCAATTCCAAAAGACCTTTGATAGCATGATTGTATGGAATACACCTAAGCTTTTTTAAAGCAGAAAACTCGCACAACAGAGCTGTTTACCCTCTCAAGCTTGCCTGTCACTAATTTGTGGCATTATATCAGTAATCTTCATTAATGATCAGATTCAGTACAGATTCATTAGTCACCTCTTTTCCATGATTTCTAATTTTGAAGGCATGTATTTGAATCCTTGAAATTATACTTTACTAATTAAAACAAGTGCATCTCCAGCTGCGGCTGCAAAGTCCCCTCGCAGCATCGCCGAGCTACTCCTGAAATCGGAATGTGTCGGCTGTACACACAGCGACCCCAAGGGGGGAGACCATTTGAGAACTGAAAACAGACGCACGTCACGCACGGTCAAAATAGGATTATTTTTTGGACGGCCGGATCGGAAGTGGGACATAGCGGGCCTGTGACACAAAGGGCCTAGGGCACAGCGGGTAATGTAACAAAACTAAATACATGAGTGGATAGCTTGCATCTTGGCAAACTGAAAGTAGTATACGCCAAATTTGATGATGATAGACTGAATACTATTTTTGAGAAAAACGGACGACATAGCAGGCCTGTGACACAAAGGACCTAGTTGGCACAGCGGGTAATGTAAGAACTAAATACATCAATGGATAGCTTGCATCTTGGCAAACTAGTATAGGAACAAATTTGATGATGATAGACTGAATAGTTTTTGAGAAAAACGGACGAATAGCCGGACGGAGCCGTAAAAAAAAAAAAAAAAACGCCGCCGACGGACGGACCAGGACAAAAACAATAGTTCCCCGAACCTTCGGCTCGGGGACTAATATAGGAGAGAAAAGAAAACAGAGTAGAGGGAGAGAGAGAGAGTTCACAAGTTGCTGCAGAGGTGGGGAAAGACACGGGGGGTGGGGTGGGCAAACAAAAAGGCCTTTGATCAATGAAAGGAGGGAAGCAGTGATAGTAAAGTAGTCAATGCACCACCCACTTACCATCACCCAATAAAACCCTTTCTTTTACTCCACTTTTTTCCTCCGAAGTAGGAGTGTGGCTGCCCATGTGGCTAGGGAAATCAAAAACAGTCACACACATATTGTTCTCATCCCTGGAGATTTTATAAGCCAAGGTAAGACAACAAACAAACAAACTCCACTTGTTGAGTCAAGTTTCCCTCCTCTCTCGGCTCCAGTCTCCATGCTGCTGCATTCACCACTTTCAGAGGAATAGGAATGGGGAGTGGTAGGGGATGGAGCATGTTGGGCATGTTGTTGTTATTATCAGTAAACATACAGTGTTCATCGTGTTGTTTCATGTTTCCCTCCTCTCTCATCCAGTCTCCATGCTGCTGCATTCACCACTTTCAGAGGAATAGGAATGGGGAGTGGTAGGGGATGGAGCATGTTGGGCATGTTGTGTTATTATCAGTAAACATACAGTGTTCATCGTGTTGTTTCATGTTTCCCTCCTCTCTCATCCAGTCTCCATGCTGCTGCATTCACCACTTTCAGAGGAATAGGAATGGGGAGTGGTAGGGGATGGAAAGGGGTGAAGGTGAAAACATCTGTCAATGTCTTCAGTGGGAGAGTTCAACCAGAGGTCAAGAGGTCACTGACCACCTGCTAGCCTGGCTCTTTTTTTGCCCACTGGAATTTACCCTCTTTGAAGGATCGTCTGCTACACTTGATGACATCAGCAGCTTTGCAGACTGCTGGGTTTGGTTTTTGTTTGTTTGTTAGAAATGATTTAATTACTGTTCCCAGTTTCTTTCTCAAACCTGTTTTCCTAATAAAACAGGACTTAACAGTACCCTTCACAAATTAAAAGGACCTCATGATGAAGTGAAAGGACTGACTTGCTGAATCAAAGCACTTAAAAGGCCTTTTGACCCAAAATCCATCTCATAAGGACTTAAAAGGCTCCTACGCCAACCCTGTTGATGGTGCCTGATGGTGGTGGTGATGATGGTGGTGATGATGGTGTGATGATGATGATGTGTGGTGATGACGATCTTCGGTGATGATGATGGTGGTGATGATGATGATGGTGGTGATGATGATGTTGATGATGATGATTGATGGATGACTGATTGGTGATGATGATGGTGATTGAGTAGATGGTGGTGATGGTGATTGATGATGGTGATGCCCCATGATTGTGGTAATGATGATGATGATTGGGATGATGTTGGTGATGATGATGATGACGATGGTGATGATGATGGTGGTGATGATGGTGGTGATGATAGTGATGATAACGATGATGACGACTGTGATGATGATGATGATGAATGTGGTGATGATGATGATAATGATGGTGGTGATGATGATTACATCGATGTGGTGATGGCGATGATGGTGATGATAATAATAGTGATGATGAGTTTGGAGGGGATGGAAAAAAAAAGATTTATGCTGTTGATGATGATGATATGAAGGATGTATCTATTCTGGATGGTGAGTTCGACGTGATACGTCTCGCCCCGCGGATGATGATAATGATGGTGATGATGTTGAAGAAGTATGATTTTGATGGTGACAGTAGATATGTATCGACTAAATGAAAATGTGGGTGATTTTAGATGATTGAACAAATAGATGATCATCGATGTGTGACAGTGATACATAGATAATCATGATGAGTGGTGGATGTTGATCAGTGATAAGTAATATATTCATGATCTGGAGAGGGGAGGAGTGCAGGGGGATGTGGATGATGGATCATGATGGTGGACACGTGATAATAATAATCATGATACTGGTGATGATCATGACAGTACGACAGTGATAATAATACTATCCTTGATATGGGTGATACATGATGATGAAGATGATCATGATGGTGATAGTGATAATAATAATCATGATGATGATAATATAATTATTCCAGGAGCCAGTCACTATGGTATTGGTGACCTTGAAGCTCTGATGATACACTGCCAAGGACCTGTCAATCAGACGCAGGCGAGCTATTAGGCCACAAAGCTTCGCTTAATGGGAAATAAATTCAAGTGATTACTGATAAAATTGAAAAACTTGTGGTGTAGTAAACTACAGGTGTAGTAGTGAAATGCGATCCTCTTCCACAACAATGGGTCTCTCCAGTCTTCACTACCCCCAAGAATGCTCTTCGTGCGCGCGGTACTCCCCTTCACTCGGCAGCCTGCATTCATTCATGCCTGTTTGTTAATAGCTCGTCACCAGCATAAGCCAAAAAAAAAAAGCATAAACCAATTTAAAGCGTTTTATCAATTAGGCTTACATTGTTTCATAGTTGAACTGCCCCATTGCGCTGTTCCAGGGAGACCAGGATAAGGTAGATAGGATATATATCACTCCCCCATCCACCACAACTGCCCCATTGCGCTGTTCCCGGGAGACCAGGATAAGGTAGATAGGATATTTTACAACATGATATATTGCAATATGATATAATATATTGATATCACTCCCCCATCCATCACAGCCAGCTGTTAAACTGTAATATCAATGATGACAGATCGCCCCCCAACCAAGCCCAGATGATGATGATGCTGATATCAATGATGACAGATCGTCCCCCAACTCAAGCCCAGAATGATGATGATGATGATATCAATGATGACAGATCCCACCCTCAACCAAGCCCCAGCTGATGATGATGATGATATCAATGATGACAGATTCACACCCCCAACCAAGCCCAGATGATGATGATGATGATATCAATGATGACAGAAGACCCCCCATCATCCCCACGGGAAAGTGTATAAGCTCTAAGAAAGATGACGGATGATGATGATGTTGAGATGATGATGATATGAAGATGATGATATGAAGATCGAAGAGGATGATGATGTTGATGATGATGATGATATGAAGTGAAGATGATGAGATGTTTGATGATGATGATGAGATGATGGATGATGATGTTGATGATATGAAGATGATGATTATGTTGATGTTGATGCATGATGATGATGATGATAGGAGATGATGATGATTGTTGATGTGATGCTGATGAAGATGATTGATGCTGTTGATGATGATGATTATATGAAGATGATGATGATGATGTGTATGATGATGATGATGGATATGAAGATGATGAGATGTTGATGATGATGATGATGTGATGATGATGATGATGATGATGAGATGATGTTGATGATGATGATGATGAATGAAGATGATGATGATGTTGGATGATTGATGATGATGATGTGATGAGGATATGAAGACGAAGATGATGTTGATGATGTGATGTGATGATGAGGAGGAGTGATTTGTGATTTTTTTAATAATTCAAAATCGTTGCAATGCAAATGAGTTAAAAAAGACGTGTTGTGCCAGGTTATTTTAGAGTTTATCACATTGGAACTTTGACAGTGGTTTATATATTAACGTAAGAATGGTGGGTAGAAAAAACAAGGTACCTGTGGAAAGGAGAAACTTCAATGTTTCGTGCCTTAAGCACTTAGTGATGAAAGTGAAGAACCACGCAACGTTGGCAGTTGTAGATCTTCCTCTTGTGAGCACAGTCAAATCAGCCCAAAGGAGGAAATAGTTGTGAGATTAGTCTTATGAGGGTAGAAGCCAATTGAGCAAAAGGGTTACAGGGCAAACAAGTGAGGTGGGGAGGGGGTAGGGGGGAGGGGAGTAGAGGCTGTTG
>JAGGCT020004145.1:363485-380985 GCA_017654935.2 Phymorhynchus buccinoides
AGCCTCTATAAGTTGGTAGGCACCTTGTTAAGAGTCAGTTGGACATTTACTTTGATTCTCGAGTTTTTTGTTTTTATTTAACTTTTTATTAACATTTAAGAAAATTGTCTTGTTCTTTTTCTAAAATGTCCAGATATGAACACAGGCTGGAGTAGTTTAACGCTAATGCCAGGCTTTAAATGAGGGTCCGCTTATTCCTTATCTCTTAATTGAGTGTAACATATGCATGCATATTTTAGCGTACTTATATTACTTCCACACGTCCACACATTCTTAATCACATATTTAAAATAACACATACATTTATGCCCCCCCCCCTGGACCCATTTGTGTTGTTTGTTTATTTTTGGTGTCTACGATCCTGTAGGGTGGATATACAATTAAACTAAAAGAACGACGACACACACCACACAAATCAAACAAAAAGGAAAGATTTGAATTTGAACTGCAAACATTTTAATTTTGACGTCATTGCTTTTGACTTGCATAATTGCGTCATACGTATCTCGATGTTCGTTTTTTATCGGCCATATTTTTCCTGGTCCCAAAAGTGGCCGATTAAGCGGATTCCACTCTGTAGTGTAGTGTAAGTGTAGTGGTAGTGCTCTGTAGTGTAAGTGTAGTGTATGCTCTGTAGTGTAGTGTAGTGCTCTGTAGTGTAGTATAGTGCTTTGTAGTGTGAGTGTAGTGCTCTGTAGTGTAAGTGTAGGCTCTGTAGTGTAGTGCTCTGTAGTATAGTATAGTGTAGTGCTCTGTAGTGTAGTGTAGTGCTGTGTAGTGTAGTATAATATAGTGTAGTGCTCTGTAAGTATAGTGTAGCATAGTGCTCTGTAGTGTAGTGCTGTGGTAGCGTAGTGCTCTGTAGTGTAGTGTGTATGCCCTGTGTAAGTGTAGTATATATAGTGTAGTGCTCTGTAGATGGTAGTGGTGTAATTGCTGGTGTTGTGTAGTATAATATAGTGTAGTGCTCCTGTAGTATATTGTAGCATAGTGCTCTGTAGTGTAGTGCTCCTTTAGTGAGTGCTTGTAGTGTAGTATAGTGCTCTGTAGTGTAGCTAGTGTATGTGTAAGTGCTCTGTAATTAGTGTAGTGCTCTGTAATGTAGTTAGTCTCTGTAAGTATAGTGTAGTGTAAGCCATAGTATAGTGGTAAGTGCTCTGTATATAGTGTTGCTTCTGTTATGTAGTGCTCTGTATTGGTAGCATAGTGTAAGGCTCTGTAGTGTAGTGGGTATGTGCTTCTGTAGTGTATTGCTCTGTAGTGTAGTGTAGTGCTCCCTGTAGTGTAGTGTTAAGTGTAGTGTAGTGCGCTCTGTATGTAGGGGTAGTGTAGTGCTCTGTAGTGTATGTAGTGTAAGTGCTCTGTAAGTGTGTGTAAGTGCTATGTAGTGTAAAGTGCTCTGTAGTGTAGTGTAGTGTAGTGCTCTGTAGTGTAGTGTAGTGCTCACCTGTAATTGGAGCAATAGTGTATTGCTCTGTAGTGTGTGTAGTGGCTCTGGTAAGTGTGTGCTCTGTAGTGTAGTGTGTGTATGTATTGTAGTGCTCTGTAGTTGGTAGTGTAAAATTGCTCTGTAGTGTAGTGTAGTGCTCTGTAGTTTAGTGTAGTGGATCCTGTAGTGTAGTGTAGTGTAGTGCTCCTGTATGTAGTGCTCTGGTAGTTAGTGTAGTGCTCGGTAGTGTGTGTAGTGTAGTGCTCTGTAGTGTAGTGTAGTCTCTGTATTGTAGGTGTAGTGCTCTGTAGGTTATAGTGTAAGTGTAGTGTAGTGTCCTAACGGGGGAAAAGATCTGCTGTTTCCAGTGGATTATGATAATTTATGACCGATGATGATGCCGATGTATTTTTCCTCTGTCCACCCTGCGCACTACAGAGGTGTGGGTGGCTGCCTTGAACCCTGGGCCGGCCAGAAGGTCAAGGTTGGTTCTGGCCCTCAAGGTGGCGGTGGGAGGGGAGGAAAGCGCCATTGAACCGGGCTGGACGGCCCACAACACGCTGCTGTACGTCAGCGACAAATCTGATTGGTGGAACCTGTACCACGTGACCGCCCAGCGTCCGCCATGAAACCTCTGTCCCGTGGGAACCGAGATCGCCGCCCCCAGTCAGTTTGGGAAACATCCTATGTTGGCGGAGGTACCAGAAAACCAAATAAAGTGATCACTGCTGCAGGCTAGTAGTGGAGAGAGAAGAGAGGAACCTGAACACTGAGATTGACATACTGTGGTGTGGCGGAGTACAGAAACCAAATGAAGTGATCACTGCAGGCTATGTGAGTGGAGAGAGAGAGAGAGAACACTGAACACTGGAACATTGACAGAACTGTGTGTGCGGAGTACCAGAACCAATAAAGTTATCACGCAGGACTGTGAGTGGAGAGAGAGAGAGAGAGAACACTGAACATTGACAGACTGTGTGTGGCTGAGTCCCAGAAACCAAATAAGTGGATCACTGCAGGACTGTGAGTGGAGAGAGAGAAAACACTGAACACTGAACATTGACAGACTGTGTGTGCAAGACGACGTGAGTGGAGACAGAGAGAGACAGCAGAGAGTGACAGAGACAGAGAGAGAAAGTGTTAGGCAGACTATGCTATGGACAGAGAGAGAGAGAGAGACAAAGAGTGAGTGAGAGAGAGACTAATGCGAGTGGACAGAGAGAGAGACCAGAGAGACAAAAGAGGGAGTGAGAGAGAGACTATGTCTAGTGGACAGAGAGAGAGACAAGAGAGACAAAGAGGGAGTGAGAGGAGAGACTATGCTAGTGGGACAGAGAGAGGAGAGATAGACAAGAAGGAGTGGAGAGAGAGACTATGCAGTGGGAGAGAATGATGAGAGAGACAAAGAGGGGTGGAGAGGAGCAACTATGCCTTAGTGGAACAGAGAGAGAGACAGAGAGAGAGAGGACAAAGAGGGATTGAGAGAGAGACTATGGCTAGTGGACAGAAGAGAGAATAGAAGACAAAGAGGAGTGGGAGGAGACTATGCTAGTGTACAGAGAGAGACGAGAGACCGAGATGGAGTGAGAGAGAGACTTACTATGGACAGAGAGAGAGAGAAGAGAGAGAGAGAGAACAAGAGTGAGTGAGAGAGAGACTATGCTAGTGGACAGAGAGAAGAGAGAGAGAGAGAGAACAGATGGAGTGGAGAGAGAGACTATACTAGTGGACAGAGAGAGAGAGAGAGAGACAAGAGGGAGTGAGAGAGAGAACTATTCTAAGTGGACAGAGAGAGAAAGCCAGAGAGACAAGAGGGAGTGAGCGAGAGACTATGCTAGTGGAACCACAGAGGAGAGAGACAGAGGGAAAGTGAGAGAGACGACTAAATACTAGTGGAGAGAGAGAGAGACAGAGAGACAAAGAGGGAGTGATAGAGAGACTATGCTATGGTCAGAGAGAGAGAGAGGATAGAGAGAGACAAAGAGGGAGTGAGAGAGAGACTATGCATAGTGAGAGAGAGAGGAGAGAGAGAGAACAAAGAGGAGTGAAGAGAGACTAGTGCTAGTGGACGAGAGAGAGAGAGAGGAGACAAAGAGGAGGGCGAGAGAGACTATGCTAAAAAGGGGGTGGGGGACAGAGAGAGAGAGAGAGAGGAGGGAGTGAGAGAGAGACTATGCCTAGTGGACCGAGAGAGGAGAGACAAAAGAGGAGTGATAGAGAGACTATGCTAGTGGACAGAGAGAAGAGAGAGCGAGGAAAAAAAAAAGAGAGAGAGAGGAGAGAGAGGGGAAGCCCAAAGGGGAGTAGAGAGAGACTATACTAGTGGACAGAGAGAGAGAAGAGACAAAGAGGAGTGAGAGAGATACTATGCTAGTGGACAGAGATGATAGAGAGAGAGAAGGTGAGTGAAGAGAGATATGCTAGGGGACAGAGAGAGAGACAGAGAAGAGAGGACTAGCTAGTGGACAGAGAGAGAGACAGAGAGAGAGAGACAAAGAAGGGAGTGAGAGAGAGACTAGGCTAGTGGACAGAGAGAGAGAGAGAGAGAGACAAGAGGGAGTGAAGAGAGACTATCACTAGTTGGACAGAGAGAGAGAGAGACAAAGCTGGAGTGAGAGAGAGACTATGCTAGTGGACAGAGAGAGAGAGAGAGAGACAAAGAGGAGTGAGAGAGAGAACTATGCTAGTGGAGCGAGAGAGAGAGAGAGACAAGAGGAGTGGAGAGAGAGACTATGCTAGTGGAAACGAGAGAGAGAGAGTGAGAGCGAGAGGAGGGAGTGGAGAGAGACTTATGCTAGTGGACAGAGAGAGAGAGAGACAGAGAGACCAAGAGGGTGAGGAGAGACTGGAGAAAGGGGTGGAGAGTGTGAAACTATACAGGGGGTTTTATTGAATGTCACCTTACTTGTGTGTTTTAACCCCAAAAAGATGTGACTTTTTAATATTGCAGTAGTGTTATTGTTGCTATAGAAACTGGGATGATTGACACGGAAAACCCAGACACAGTGTGACCTTTGACACGGGTTTTGTTCTACAATCGCTGTGTGGCCTTGACCTCAAAGGGAGACGCTTTCTTCATCGGTTCTGGGCCCGACGCCTTTCCCTGTGTTGTGAGATTCGACATCAACGAGAGACAGGTCAGAGACAGAGAGAAGAGAGAGGGACAGGCAGACAGATAGACTGAAAGACAGATATATATGTTTTACAGGTCAGAGACAGAGAGAAGAGAGAGGGACAGGCAGACAGATAGACTGAAAGACAGATATATGATACTTGATATAAACAGGGTACTATTAGACAGAGAGAAGAGTAGAGGGAAGCAGGGAGTTCTTTATAGGCGACATGATAGACATGAAAGACAGATATATATATGTTACAGGTCAGAGACAGAGAGAAGAGAGAGGGACATGGCAGACAGATAGACTGAAAAGACAGATATATATATGCTTAGCAGGTCAGAGACAGAGAAGAGAGATGAGAGGGACAGGCACGTTTGTATCCAGATACAGATACCTGAAAGACAGATATATATATGTTACAGGTCAAGAGACAGAGAGAAGAGAGAGGGACAGGCAGACATGACAGGCCTGAAAGACCGATATACATATTGTTACAGGTACAGATTTCAGAAAGAAGAGAGAGGGACAGATTAGACAGATTTGTGTATACTGTTACAGGTCAGTATAATGATAGAGTTAGTAGGTCAGAGACAGTAGAGCTTCAGAGAGGGACAGGCAGACAGATAGACTGAAATACAGATATATATATGTTTACAGGTCAGAGACAGAGAGAAGAGAGAGGGACAGGCAGACAGATATAGCTGAAAGACAGATATATATATGTTACAGGTCGATAGACAGAAGAGTTTGTAGTCCTCGAGCAGTGCAACATCTCGAGATAGACTGAAGAGCACGATACTATATAGCCTTAGTTACAGCTGTTTCACAGCATCAGAGGCAGTACGCATCAGTAGCAGCCAGAGGCACGGATGAGGCTGCTACATGGCAGACATGAATATAAGATCATGAAAGTGAGTATAATATAATCATATATGGTGTTCTATCATGATCAATATATATTAGATGACTATACTGGATAGTCTAGAGAGGTTTATGTCCTTTAACTGGCGACATGTATATGACTTCGAAAGTACATGTATTATACATAAAAGTAACTCTTCTTAGCAGGTCACGAGACGAGAGTAGAGAGAGGGACAGGCAGACAGATATACTGAAAGACAGATATATATATATTCAGGTCAGAGACAGGGAGAAGACGAGAGGCAGTCAGAACAGTATAACTATCTGTAAAGACAGATTTATTATATGTTTCAGGTCATAGAGAGAGAGAAGAGAGAGGGACAGGCAGACATATAGACTGGAAAAGACAGATATATATATATTACAGGTTCAGAGACAGAGACGAGAGAGGGACAGGCAGACAGATAGACAGAAAGACTAGATAATATATTTTACCACGGTCAGAGACAGGAGAGAATAGGGCACAGGCTGACAGATAGTACTGAAATACAGATATATATAATATTACAGGATCAGAGCAGAGAAAGAGGAGGGACTAGTTGCCACTCAGGATCGAATAGCTGAAAGTACGAATATAATAATCTGTTACAGGTCAGAGACAGAGATAAGGAGTAGTAGGACAAGGCAGACAGATTAGACCTGAAAGACAGATAGCGTTGGCATCTAATATGTTACAGGTTCAGAGACAGAGAGAAGTATAGAGGACAGCATACGGACAGGATAGACTGAAGGACGGTATATATGTTTTTTACTGATGTCTGTGCTAGGCAGCACGAAAGATAGAGAGAGAACGACAGGCAAACATTATAGACAGAAATCCAGTATATATATATGTTACAGGTCGAGAGACAGAGAGAAGAGAGAGGGACAGGCAGACAGTATACTACTGAAAGACAGATATATATATGTTAACAGGTCAGAGAGAGAAAGAAGAGAGAGGGACAGGCAGACAGATAGACAGAAAGACCAGATATATGTATTGTTACAGGTCAGAGACAGAGAGAAGAGAGAGGGTACAGGCAGACAGATAGACTGAAAGACAGATATATATATGTTACAGGTCCAGAGAGAGAGAAGAGAGAGGGACAGGCAGACATATAGACTGAAAGACAGATATATATATTTTACAGGTCAGAGACAGAGAAGAGAGAGGGACAGGCAGACATATAGACTGAAAGACAGATATATATATGTTACAGGTCAGAGACAGAGAGAAGAGAGAGGGACAGGCAGACAATATAGACTTTGAAAGACAGATATCTATAGTGTTACAGGTCAGAGACAGAGAGAAGAGAGAGGGACAGGCAGACATATAGACTTAAAGACAGATATATATATGTTTACAGGTCATAGAGAGAGAGAAGAGAGAGGGACAGGCAGACATATAGACTGAAAGACAGATATATATATGTTACAGGTCAGAGACAGAGAGAAGAGAGAGGGACAGGCAGACAGATAGACTGAAAGACAGATATATATATGTTACAGGTCAGAGACAGAGAAGAGAGAGGGACAGGCAGACAGATAGACTGAAAGACAGATATATATATGTTACAGGTCAGAGACAGAGAGAAGAGAGAGGGACAGGCAGACAGATAGACTGAAAGACAGATATATATATTTACAGGTCAGAGACAGAGAAAGAGAGAGGGACAGGCAGACAGATAGACTGAAAGACAGATATATATATGTTACAGGTCAGAGACAGAGAAGAGAGAGGGACAGGCAGACAGATAGACTGAAAGACAGATATATATATGTTACAGGTCAGAGACAGAGAGAAGAGAGAGGGACAGGCAGACAGATAGACTGAAAGACAGATATATATATATTACAGGTCAGAGACAGAGAAGAGAGAGGGACAGGCAGACAGATAGACTGAAAGACAGATATATATATATTACAGGTCAGAGACAGAGAAGAGAGAGGGACAGGCAGACAGATAGACTGAAAGACAGATATATATATATTACAGGTCAGAGACAGAGAGAAGAGAGAGGGACAGGCAGACAGATAGACTGAAAGACAGATATATATATGTTACAGGTCAGAGACAGAGAAGAGAGAGAGACAGGCAGACAGGACTGAAAGACAGATATATATATGTTACAGGTCAGAGACAGAGAGAAGAGAGAGGGAAAGACAGGCATATATAGACTGAAGAGAGAGTATGTTCATTTAGACAGAGAGTGCAGACAGATAGCGAAAGACAGTATATATATGTTAGGTCAGACAGAGAAGAGAGAGGGACAGATAGGCAGACATATATATTGTTACAGGTCGAGAGAGAGAGAAGAGAGAGGGACAGGCAGACATATAGACTGAAAGACAGATATATATATTTTACAGGTCAGAGACAGAGAAGAGAGAGGGACAGGCAGACATGTATATATATATTACAGGTCAGAGACAGAGAGAAGAGAGAGGGACAGGCAGACAGATAGACTGAAAGACAGATATATATATGTTACAGGTCAGAGACAGAGAGAAGAGAGAGGGACAGGCAGACAGATAGACTGAAAGACAGATATATATATGTTACAGGTCAGAGACAGAGAAGAGAGAGGGACAGGCAGACAGACTGACAGATAGACTGAGAAGAAGAGACAGATATAGCTGAAACGAGTAATATATATATGTTACAGAGTCAGAGAGAGAGAGACAAAAGGCAGACTAGACTGAAAGAGATATATATATGTTACAGGCAGACAGAGTAGACTGAAAGACAGATATATATATATTGTTACAGCAGTTTCATAGACAGAGACAGAGGTACACTTGGCAGACAGATAGACTGAAGACAGATATATATTGTTACAGGTCGATGAGAGACAGAGAAGAGAGAGAAAGACAGATCTATATATGACAGGTCAGGAGAAGAGAGAGGGACAGGCAGA
Source organism: Phymorhynchus buccinoides (assembly GCA_017654935.2). NCBI lineage: Eukaryota > Metazoa > Mollusca > Gastropoda > Neogastropoda > Raphitomidae > Phymorhynchus > Phymorhynchus buccinoides. The sequence goes on from JAGGCT020004145.1 coordinate 371,852, forward strand.
CAGATGAAAGACAGATATATATATGTTACAGGTCAGAGACAGAGAGAAGAGAGAGGGACAGGCAGACAGATAGACTGAAAGACAGATATATATATTTTACAGGTCAGAGACAGAGAAGAGAGAGGGACAGGCAGACAGATAGACTGAAAGACAGATATATATATGTTACAGGTCAGAGACAGAGAGAAGAGAGGGACAGGCAGACAGATAGACCTGAAAGGACAGAGATTATATATATGTTTACAGGTCAGAGAGAGGGAGAGAGAGAGAGAGAGGGACAGGCAGACAGACTATAGACTGAAAGACAGATATATATATGTTACAGGTCAGAGACAGAGAAGAGAGAGGGACAGGCAGACAGATAGACTGAAAGACAGATATATATATGTTACAGGTCAGAGACAGAAAGAAGAGAGAGGGACAGGCAGACAGATAGACTGAAAGACAGATATATATATGTTACAGGTCAGAGACAGAGAGAAGAGAGAGGGACAGGGGCAGACAGATAGACTGAAAGACAGATATATATATTTTACAGGTCAGAGACAGAGAGAGAAGAGAGAGGGACAGGCAGACATATAGACTGAAAGAGAGGGACAGCATATATATATATATACAGGTCAGAGACAGAGAAGAGAGAGGGACAGGCAGACAGATAGACTGAAAGACAGATATATATATGTTACAGGTCAGAGACAGAGAGAAGAGAGAGGGACAGGCAGACATATAGACTGAAAGACAGATATATATATGTTACAGGTCAGAGACAGAGAAGAGAGAGCAGGACAGGCAGACAGATAGACTGAAAGACAGATATATATATAGTTACAGGTCAGAGACAGAGAGAAGAGAGAGGGACAGGCAGACAGATAGACTGAAAGACAGATATATATATGTTACAGGAAATGTACAAAACTAGTACATTTGCAAATTTCCTAACATTTTGAGGACATTTGCAAATTTCCTAAAAATTTCAGTAAATTTGCAAATTACCTGAATTTTGAATGTATTTGTTTCTCAATTTTACTGAAGATTGTAAGTCAGTAAATTTGCAAATTTCCTGGACTTCCAAATCACAAAATTTGCAAATTTCAGGAAATTTGCAAATCCTTGAGTCAAACATTTAATGCATTTTGTTTCTCAAATTTACTGAAGATTAGAAGATCAGTAAATTTGCGAAATTCTTCATACTGATTTAGAAACCCTCCCCCCCCTCTCTCTCGCACTGCCTCTCTCTCTTGTCTCTGTCTCTCTCTCTCTCTCTCTCTCTCTCTCTCTCTCTCTCTCTCTCTCACACACACACACACGTTGCTTCTTTCACTCTCTGTCTTACTATATCTGACTCTCTGTGTCTCTCTCCTCTCTCTCACTGTTTCTCTATCGCACTGCTTCTGTCACTTATTGTTTCTGTCTCTCTCTGTATCTGTCTGTCTCTGTCTCTTTTTTCTCTCTCTCCCTCCCTCTCTCTCTCTCTCTCACTCTTGTCCCCCCCCATCTCTCTCTCTCACACTACCTCTCTCTTATTGTTTCTGTATCTCTCTGTCTCTGTCTCTCTTGTTTGGGCATGGCCTAACAATTAAATATTTCCTGACTCTCTCTCACACACACACAAACTGCTCCTCTCTCTTATTGTTTCTGTCTCTCTCTCTCTGTATCTCTGCCTCCATCAATCTCTCTGTCTCTCTCTCTGTATCTGTCTGCCTCCATCAATCTCTCTGTCTCTCTCTCTAGGGCCAGCCATACGTCCACTAAATTCGCATGATACTCTTCTCTTTATCTCCCTCCCTCTCTCTCTCAACCTCCCCCCCGCTCTCTCTCTCTCTCTCGCACTGTCTCTCTTATTGTTTATGTATTTCTCTGTCTGTCTCTCTCCCCCCCTCTCTCTCTCTCTCTCACACACACACACATTGCCTCTATCATTCTCTTTTGCTCTGTCTTTGTTATTATTGTTGTTGTCATGCACAGTCATGTGATCAAGGAGTCGATGACGATGAAAGTTGACCCGGGATATCTCAGCACTGACTGTTATTGTTGTTGTTGTTGTTGTACACAGAGTCATGTGATCAAGGAGTCGATGACGATGAAAGTTGACCCGGGATATCTCAGCGTGGCCCCAGAGTTCATCCAATGGCCGACGTCAGAGGGTATGACCAGTCACGGCATCTTCTTCCCGCCGGCCAACAGCCAGTATGAGGCGCCCCCTGGTGACAAACCCCCGCTGCTGGTGAGGGCCCACGGCGGGCCCACAGGCCACTACTTCGCCGACCTTGACCTCAAGCTTCAGTACTTCACCTCCAGGGGATTCGCCGTTTTGCTGGTGAACTACAGAGGCAGCACGGGGCATGGCAGGAAATATCGACACCTGCTGAGAAACATGTGAGTGTTTGTTGTTATATATAATGTTCATTAGTTCTAATAGTTGATGTCAAGCTTCAATACTTTACCTCCAGGGGATTCGCTGTGCTGCTGGTGAACTACAGGGGCAGCACGGGGCATGGCAGTGAGTGTTTGTTGCTATATAATGTTCATTAGTTGAGGTCAAGCTTCAGTACTTCACCTCCAGGGGATTCGCCGTGCTGCTGGTGAACTACAGGGGCAGCACGGGGCATGGCAGTGAGTGTTTGTTGTTTGTTGCTATATATAATGTTCATTAGTTGACCTCAAGCTTCAGTACTTCACCTCCAGGGGATTCGCTGTGTTGCTGGTGAACTACAGAGGCAAAAAATATCGACACCTGCTGAGAAACATGCGAGTGTTTGGCAGTTTGCCATTTGTTATTAAGTTTGTTTATGGACCTCACATTTAAGGTGTGTATGATGTGGGGTGTTTAACCTGTGCTAACTGTTTTATTCCAGGTGGGGTGTGTATGATGTGGATGACTGTTAGTGTGGGGTGTATGATGTGGATGACTGTTAGTGTGGGGTGTATGATGTGGAGGACTGTTAGTGTGGGGTGTTAAGCATGTGTATGATGTGGAGGACTGTTAGTGTGGGGTGTTTAACATGTGTATGATGTGGAGGACTGTTAGTGTGGTGTGTTTAACATGTGTATGATGTGGAGGACTGTTAGTGTGGGGTGTTTAACATGTGTATGATGTGGAGGACTGTTAGTGTGGGGTGTTTAACATGTGTATGATGTGGAGGACTGTTAGTGTGGGGTGTTTAACATGTGTATGATGTGGAGGACTGTTAGTGTGGGGTGTTTAACATGTGTATGATGTGGAGGACTGTTAGTGTGGGGTGTTTAACATGTGTATGATGTGGAGGACTGTTAGTGTGGGGTGTTTAACATGTGTATGATGTGGAGGACTGTTAGTGTGGGGTGTTTAACATGTGTATGATGTGGAGGACTGTTAGTGTGGGGTGTTTAACATGTGTATGATGTGGAGGACTGTTAGTGTGGGGTGTTTAACATGTGTATGATGTGGAGGACTGTTAGTGTGGGGTGTTTAACATGTGTATGATGTGGAGGACTGTTAGTGTGGGGTGTTTAACCTGTGTATGATGTGGAGGACTGTTAGTGTGGGGTGTTTAACATGTGTATGATGTGGAGGACTGTTAGTGTGGGGTGTTAAGCATGTGTATGATGTGGAGGACTGTTAGTGTGGGGTGTTTAACATGTGTATGATGTGGAGGACTGTTAGTGTGGGGTGTTTAACATGTGTATGATGTGGAGGACTGTTAGTGTGGGGTGTTTAACATGTGTATGATGTGGAGGACTGTTAGTGTGGGGTGTTTAACATGTGTATGATGTGGAGGACTGTTAGTGTGGGGTGTTTAACATGTGTATGATGTGGAGGACTGTTAGTGTGGGGTGTTTAACATGTGTATGATGTGGAGGACTGTTAGTGTGGGGTGTTTAACATGTGTATGATGTGGAGGACTGTTAGTGTGGGGTGTTTAACATGTGTATGATGTGGAGGACTGTTAGTGTGGGGTGTTTAACCTGTGTATGATGTGGAGGACTGTTAGTGTGGGGTGTTTAACATGTGTATGATGTGGAGGACTGTTAGTGTGGGGTGTTAAGCATGTGTATGATGTGGAGGACTGTTAGTGTGGGGTGTTTAACATGTGTATGATGTGGAGGACTGTTAGTGTGGGGTGTTAAGCATGTGTATGATGTGGAGGACTGTTAGTGTGGGGTGTTTAACCTGTGTATGATGTGGAGGACTGTTAGTGTGGGGTGTTTAACCTGTGTATGATGTGGAGGACTGTTAGTGTGGGGTGTTTAACATGTGTATGATGTGGAGGACTGTTAGTGTGGGGTGTTTAACATGTGTATGATGTGGAGGACTGTTAGTGTGGGGTGTTTAACATGTGTATAATATGGAGGACTGCTGTTGTGGGGTGTTTAATCTGCGCTAACTGTTTTATTCCAGGTGGGGTGTGTATGATATGGAGGACTGTTGTTCAGCAGTTGAACACCTTTCCAAACAAGGCAGAGTGGATGGAAGCAAGGCCTGCATTGACGGGGGGTCGGCTGGGGGCTACACCACACTGACATGCCTCACCTTCAAGGACACATTCAGGGCTGGTACGTCTGTCTGTCTGTCTGTCTGTCACCACACTGACATGCCTCATCTTCAAGGACACATTCAGGGCTGGTACGTCTGTCTGTCTGTCTGTCTGTCACCACACTGACATGCCTCATCTTCAAGGACACATTCAGGGCTGGTACGTCTGTCTGTGTGTCCATCTGTCTGTCTGACTGTTTGTTTGTGTGTGTGTCTGTCAGTCTGTCTTACTATCTCCCTCTCTCTCTCTGTCTGTGTGTCTCATTTACAAATACAAATTAAGTTGGTTCAGCATGGGTCGTGTTGGTCGTTTTAGCTCACTTTATTATTGTTTCATTAAGTTGGTTCAGCATGGGTCGTGTTGGTCGTTTTAGCTCACTTTATTATTGTTTTATTAAGCTGGTTCAGCATGGGTCGTGTTGGTCACTTTATTATTGTTTCATTAAGTTGGTTCAGCATGGGTCGTGTTGGTCGTGTTAGCTCACTTTATTATTGTTTTATTAAGTTGGTTCAGCATGGGTCATGTTGGTCGTGTTAGCTCACTTTATTATTGTTTTATTAAGTTGGTTCAGCATGGGTCGTGTTGGTCGTGTTAGCTCACTTTATTATTGTTTCATTAAGCTGGTTCAGCATGGGTCGTGTTGGTCGTTTTAGCTCACTTTATTATTGTTTCATTAAGCTGGTTCAGCATGGGTCGTGTTGGTCGTGTTAGCTCACTTTATTATTGTTTTATTAAGTTGGTTCAGCATGGGTCGTGTTGGTCGTGTTAGCTCACTTTATTATTGTTTTATTAAGCTGGTTCAGCATGGGTCGTGTTGGTCGTGTTAGCTCACTTTATGATTGTATTCTATGTTCTTTTATTTTAATTGATTTCATTTTACTATGTATTTTACCAGGGGCCAGTCACTGTGACTTTGAAGCTCTGGTCACTGACTCTCCCTGGATGGTGATGGTGATGATGATGATGACGATGTGATGGTGATTGATGATGATGATGTGATGATGATGATGATGATGGTGATGATGATGGTGATGATGATGATGATGATGATGATGATGGTGATGATGATGATGATGATGGATGATGATGATGATGGTGATGTGATGGTGATGATGGTGTGATGATGATGATGATGATGATGATGATGATGGTGATGATGATGATGATGATGATGATGATGATGATGATGATGATGGTGATGATGATGATGGTGATGATGATGATGGTGGTGGTGATGATGATGATGGTGATGATGATGGTGGTGATGATGGTGATGATGATGATGATGGTGATGATGATGATGATGATGGTGGTGATGATGATGATGATGATGATGGATGGTGATGATGGTGATGGTGGTGATGATGATGATGTGATGATGATGATCGTGATGATGATGATGGTGGTGATGATGATGGTGATGATGATGATGGTGATGATGATGGTGATGACAACCGACAGTCCTCTCACACAAAGCGTCTCTGCCTCTCACTTGCTAACCACTCCCTCTCTCAGCTTGTAACTGAGCCTACACACAAGGGCCACATCATAGACTGGCTAATCGCGCGTGATTCCGACCAACTTGTTTCATCAGTGTCAGTGTCTAAGATCCTTTCCTCTGACCATTTTGCCGTCCTCGCCAGTCTTAATCTTTCCAAAACTCCCAGAAATAAACGTACGGTCACACGCCGTAATCTCAAGTCTATAAATATTCATACTTTTAGTTCAGAGGCAACAGAACTCCTTTCTAACGTGAGTATTTCCGACGACCCTGCCTCGACTTTTAATTCTACTATGAGTAACTTGCTTGATAAACACGCTCCCCCATCCACTCGTGTTGTGCCCGATCGTCCCTGCGCTCCCTGGTACACGCCTGAACTTAGAGTAAGTAAACGCACTAGTCGTAAGGCTGAGCGTCAGTGGCGGGCCTCAAAACTAGAAATACATCGTCAGATATATCAGTTTCTCCGCAACATCTTCACTCTTCTTCTGGCCAAGGCACAAACAAGCTATTTCTCATCTAAAATTCTTGAAGCCAACACAACAAAGGTCCTGTTCTCCACCATGTCTGATCTCCTAGGCAACAAGAAATCAAGTCCTCTGCCATCAAATATCAGTCCTGACAAACTGCCAGAAGCCTTTTCCTCCTTCTTCTCCACCAAGATTCTCGATCTACGATCAAAAATCGACTCCATGCCTTTTCAACCAACTATTCCAGACCCATCATTCACTGGTGTCCCCCTTCTCTCTTTCAAGCCGGTGTCTGAGACCGAAGTTCTTTCTACTTTGAAAGAAATGCATTTTAAATCCTGTGATCTTGACCCCATCCCAGCCTCTCTTTTCTCACAAATCTATCAACACCTTCTGCCATCAATCACCAACATCATCAATTCTTCTTTAGTTTCAGGTGTGTTTCCTTCTGCTTTCAAAACCGCTCTTGTAAGGCCCCTTCTCAAGAAGAACAATCTGGATCCTAATAATCTGAAAAAAACTACAGACCTGTATCTAACCTCCAATCTTTTCTCTCCAAACTCCTTGAGAAGACTGTTCTGATGCTGAAACAACTTAACGATCATCTATCCTCAAACTTTTGGAATCTTCATCATCCTTTTCATCAGTTCTGCAATGGTCGTATAGAGTCCCCCACCAACGTCACAGTACGAGAAACAGCCCTTGTTCAAACTCCAAAACAGTACAATGACCTTCTTACTTGCTATCTGATATTCAAAATTGGATGGTTCAAAATAAACTCCTGCTACTATCAAATTCGTTGCATTGGCTATATTCGTAAATACCTCTCAGATGAAGCCACAGCAAAGCTTGTTACTTCCCTCATCCTATCTCGTATTGACTACTGTAATGCTCTCCTTTCTGGCCTATCAGTCTCTTCTCTATCTTGTCTCCAGCGTATTCAAAACACAGCTGCTCGTCTTGTCCTTAGGAAGAAAAAGTTTGATCATGTTAGCCCTCTTCTGCGTTCTTTGCACTGGCTTCCTGTCGCAGACAGAATTGAGTATAAATTAAACACACTTTGCTATAAATCTATTCATAAAGCTGCTCCATCTTACCTCTGTGACAATATTTCCATCTATACGCCAGCTCGCACTTTACGTTCAGTTTCTGACCCTCTTTCTCTCCAGATCCCTAGGTATAAGCTTTCAACTGTTGGTCGGCGCTCTTTTGCTGTCTCAGGACCGACCTCCTGGAACAAACTTCCGCTCTCCCTCCGTCAGCGACCGACTCTCTCTGCTTTCAAAGCTAACCTCAAAACCCACCTGTTCCCCCGTCATTAAAGCTCCTCTCTCTTTATCTTCTCTCTCTTGCCATTAGGTCTGTTTCTGCTATATTCCATTTATGTTATCTGTGTGTGTTCGCGTTGTATTGCGTTTTTGTTTGAATGCGCTTTGAATGCTAACGTGTGTGTGCGCTTTGATTTGATTTCTATCAAGATTCAGCGCCGTATAAATACTGTACTGTATGTTGTGTTGTTGTTGTTGTTGTTGTTGTTGTTGTTGTTGTTGTTGTTGTTGTTGATGATGATGATGATGATGATGATGATGATGGTGGTGATGATGATGATGATGATGATGATGATGATGATGATGATGATGATGATGATGGTGGTGATGATGATGATGATGGATGGTGATGATGATGGTGATGATGATGGTGATGATGATGGTGGTGATGATGGTGGTGATGATGATGGTGGTGATGATGGTGATGATGATGGTGATGATGGTGATGATGATGATGATGATGTGGTGGTGATGGTGATGATGATGATGATGATGGTGATGATGATGATGGTGATGATGGTGATGGTGATGATGATGATGATGACAGGGTTCCCAGGTTTGGGGCACAAGTAAAAAAAAAAGACCTTGAAAGGACTTAAAAGGACCTCATCTCAATTCCAAAAGACCTTTGATAGCATGATTGTATGGAATACACCTAAGCTTTTTTAAAGCAGAAAACTCGCACAACAGAGCTGTTTACCCTCTCAAGCTTGCCTGTCACTAATTTGTGGCATTATATCAGTAATCTTCATTAATGATCAGATTCAGTACAGATTCATTAGTCACCTCTTTTCCATGATTTCTAATTTTGAAGGCATGTATTTGAATCCTTGAAATTATACTTTACTAATTAAAACAAGTGCATCTCCAAGCGGCTGCAAAGTCCCCTCGCAGCATCGCCGAGCTACTCTGAAATCGGAATGTGTCGGCTGTACACACAGCGGGGAGACCATTGAGAACTGAAAACAGGACGCACGCACGCACGGCCGGATGGCCGGCCGGAAAGAAGTGGGACATAGCGGGCCTGTGACACAAAGGGCCTAGGGCACAGCGGGTAATGTAAAACTAAATACATTGGTGGATAGCTTGCATCTTGGCAAACTAGTATACCAAATTTGATGATGATAGACTGAATACTTTTTTGAGAAAAACGGACGACATAGCAGGCCTGTGACACAAAGGGCCTAGTGCACAGCGGGTAATGTAAAACTAAATACATCAGTGGATAGCTTGCATCTTGGCAAACTAGTATACCAAATTTGATGATGATAGACTGAATAGTTTTTGAGAAAAATGGACGAATAGTCGGATGGCCGGACGC
>JAGGCT020004145.1:385985-418707 GCA_017654935.2 Phymorhynchus buccinoides
GATGATGATGATGATATCAATGATAACAGATCGCCCCCCCCCCCCCCCCCAACCAAGCCCAGATGATGTTTGATGTCAATGAAAAACAGACCCCCCCCCCCCCCCCCCCCAAACCCAGATGATGTTTGATGATGATGATGATATCAATGATAACAGATCCCCCCCCCCCCCCCCCCCCACCAAGCCCAGATGATGATGATATCAATGATAACAGATCGCCCCCCCCCCCCCCAACCAAGCCCAGATGATGATGATATAAATGATAACAGATCCCCCCCCCCCCCCCAACCAAGCCCAGATGATGATGATATCAATAACAGATCGCCCCCCCCCCCCCCCCCCCTACCAAGCCCAGATGATGATGATGATCATGATATAACAGATCGCCCCCCCCCCCCCCCCCCAACCAAGCCCAGATGATGATGATATAAATGATAACAGATCCCCCCCCCCAACCAAGCCCAGATGATGATGATGATATCAATAACAGATCGCCCCCCCCCCCACCCCCCCCCCCAACCAAGCCCAGATGATGATGATATCAATGATAACAGATCGCCCCCCCCCCCCCCCCAACCAAGCCCAGATGATGATGATGATGATATGATGATAACAGATGATGATGATGATGATGATATGCATGATAACAGATAGTTCCCCCCAACCAAGCCCAGATGATGTTTGATGATGATGATGATGATGATGATATGCATGATAACAGATAGTTCCCCCCAACCAAGCCCAGATGATGTTTGAAGTGCTGAAGGAGAAGGGTCTGCCCTGTATGCTGGTCATGTTTCAAGGTATGTACATCTGTCTGTCCATCGTTCTGTCTGTGTGTCTGTCCATCTGTCTGTCTGTCTGTCTGTCTGTCTGTCCATCTGTCTGTGTGTGTCCATCTGTCTGTCCGTCTGTCCATCTGTCTGTCTATCTGTCTGTCTGTCCATCTGTCTGTCTGTCTGTCCATCTGTCTGTCTGTCTGTCTGTCTGTCCATCTGTCTGTCTGTCCATCCATCTGTCTGTCCGTCTGTCTGTCTGTCTGTCCATCTGTCTGTCTGTCCATCTGTCTGTCTGTGTGTCTGTCTGTCCATCTGTGTGTGTGTGTCCATCTCTCTGTCTGTCTGTCCATCTGTCTGTCTGTCCATCTGTCTGTCTGTCTGTCTGTCTAATGGTTGTATTTACAGATTTAAACTGGACACAAAATGGTAGATAGTGAATTGTAAGTTTACCCCTGGTAAGGTCATGCTGGAGTGATTGTAGAACAGATTGAACACAAAATGGTACATAGTGAATTGGGTCATGCTGGAGTGATGGTAGAACAGATTGAACATTCACAGACAATACTACATGTATCTGAGAATGATTGTAGAACAGATTGAACATTCACAGACAATACATGTATCTGAGAATGATTGTAGAACAGATTGAACATTCACAGACAATACTACATGTATCTGAGAATGATGGTAGAACAGATTGAACATTCACAGACAATACTACATGTATCTGAGAATGATGGTAGAACAGATTGAACATTCACAAACAATACATGTATCTGAGAATGATGGTAGAACAGATTGAACATTCACAGACAATACTACATGTATCTGAGAATGATGGTAGAACAGATTGAACATTCACAAACAATACATGTATCTGAGAATGATGGTAGAACAGATTGAACATTCACAGACAATACTACATGTATCTGAGAATGATGGTAGAACAGATTGAACATTCACAGACAATACTACATGTATCTGAGAATGATGGTAGAACAGATTGAACATTCACAGACAATACTACATGTATCTGAGAATGATTGTAGAACAGATTGAACATTCACAGACAATACTACATGTATCTGAGAATGATTGTAGAACAGATTGAACATTCACAGACAATACTACATGTGTCTGAGAATGATTGTAGAACATTCACAGACAATACATGTATCTGAGAATGATGGTAGAACAGATTGAACATTCACAGAAAATACTACATGATTTTCAGCTGTGGACGTGATTGTAATAACAACGATGATGATGACGATGATGATTGTAATAACAACGATGATGATGACGATGATGCTGGTGACGATGATGGTGATGATGACGATGATGATGGTGATGATGACGATGATGATTGTAATAACAACGATGATGATGACGATGATGCTGGTGACGATGATGGTGATGATGACGATGATGATGGTGATGATGATGATGCTGCTGCTGATGATGATGGTGATGATGACGATGCTGATGATGATGATGATGATGATGATGATGATGATGACGACGATGATGATGACGATGATGATGATGACGATGATGATGACGATGCTGATGATGATGACAGGGGAGGAACATGGGTTTCCGTAAAGCGGAGAACATTCAGTCAGCTCTGGACATGATGATGACGATGATGATGATGATGATGATGATGATGACGATGATAGTGACGATGATAGTGACGATGATTTCAGGAGAACAACATGGGTTCCGTAAAGCGGAGAACATTCAGTCAGCTCTGGATAAAGAGTTCTGTTTCTTTGGCCGAGTGCTGGGCTTTACTCCTGCTGATGACATTCAAGATGTATGTGCATTGTATTGTGATTATAATGAGCACGCACACGCACACACACACCCACACCCCTGCTGATGACATTCAAGATGTATGTGTTTTATATTGTGACTAGCGCAACTCCTAGTACGGGAAATACTGAGCACCGGTAATGCCTAGTACCGGTAATGCCTAGCACCGGTAATGCCTAGTACCGGTAATGCCAAGTACCGGTAATGCCTAGTACCGGTAATGCCTAGTACCGGTAATGCCTAGTACCGGTAATGCCTAGTACCGGTAATGCCTAGTACCGGTAATGCCTAGTACCGGTAATGCCTAGTACCGGTAATGCCTAGTACCGGTAATGCCTAGCACCGGTAATGCTGAGCAGCAGTTTTTTGGGGTCCACGAAATATATATTATTACTTTTGTGTCTCTCCTTCTTTCTATCTTCTTCTCTCATCCTGCTCTACCCCCCCCCCCCCCCCCCCCCCCACCATCCCCCGCCCTCCTACCCCCCCCCCCCCACCCCTCCCACCCATCCGCTATTACTTTTGTGTCTCTCCTTCGATCTTCTTCTCTCATAGCGCTGTAGTCCCCACCGCACCCTCCCCCCAACCCCGCACCCCCAACCCCGCACCCCCCAACCCCCCACCCCACCCATCCCCAACCCGGCCCAGACATGAAAGAAGCCGGCAATCGTCAAACCAGCGGAACGGGCAGTCCGTTCCAAAATCGGCAATTCTCTTTGAATATCAGGGCAGATCTAGGGAGGGGGGTTTCCTGGTTTCCGGACCCCCTTTATCTCCATGCAAATGGAAATTGGCTCATATTGCGCGCGTTTATGAATGGATGGTGTAAACATTTTCCACCAAGATAGTCACTGTCCCTGGGCATGCACGTTCCAAATTATGAGTCAATGTCCGGACTGGTTACGCCGCTGTTTGTGAAAAGGTGAAGCGGCAGTTATCGCGCGCGTTTATGAAGCGATTCGCTTCCAATTTGGTACACGGATAGTCACCGTCCCCGGTCATCTACCTTCCAAATTCGAAGGCAATCGGCCCAGAAATACCGGAGCCGAGAGGCCGGTGGATACGCGTTTCGCGCATTTGCCAAACCGCGCAAATGACATGGCCGCCTCGGTTGCCGTTGCCACAGACAGACAGACACACACACACTTGCCTTTTTATTATATGAGTATAATGAGCACACACACACGCACACATTCTCTCACAGTGAACAGACATTAAATGAAAGAACGAACGCACGCATGAAATGTTTTGGGGAAATGCAGATGGGGTGGGCTATACAGACAGTCTGTTGTATTCTGATGAATAGAACAAGATGAAACTCAGAATCAGCTCTTTAGTTAATGATGGTAACTTCACGTTTTCTGTTGTTTTTAATGTCATGTTAATTGATGATTGGTTTGTTGTTAATGTCATGTTAATTGATGATTGGTTTGTTGTTAATGTCATGTTAATTGATGATTAGTTTGTTGTTTTTAATGTCATGTTAATTGATGATTGGTTTGTTGTTGTTAATGTCATGTTAATTGATGATTGGTTTGTTTTTAATGTCATGTTAATTGATGATTGGTTTGTTGTTGTTAATGTCATGTTAATTGATGATTGGTTTGTTGTTAATGTCATGTTAATTGATGATTAGTTTGTTGTTTTTAATGTCATGTTAATTGATGATTGGTTTGTTGTTGTTAATGTCATGTTAATTGATGATTGGTTTGTTGTTAATGTCATGTTAATTGATGATTGGTTTGTTGTTGTTAATGTCATGTTAATTGATGATTGGTTTGTTGTTAATGTCATGTTAATTGATGATTGGTTTGTTGTTAATGTCATGTTAATTGATGATTAGTTTGTTAATTGATGATTGGTTTGTTGTTGTTAATGTCATGTTAATTGATGATTGGTTTGTTGTTAATGTCATGTTAATTGATGATTAGTTTGTTAATTGATGATTGGTTTGTTGTTGTTAATGTCATGTTAATTGATGATTGGTTTGTTGTTGTTAATGTCATGTTAATTGATGATTAGTTTGTTTTAAATGAGGTGTTTTTCTGGCTGGTTTTTACATTCAGAATTGCTCTATCATGTCAATTGTTGAATAATGTGTGGGATTTTTGACAAATGACATGTTTTTCTGTTTGGTTTCTGATCTATATGTTACAACTTCTGTCTTTGGTGTGTGTGTGTTTTGTACTTATTAATTATCATTGTTTAATTTCTGTGTTACAACTTCTGTCTTTGGTGTGTGTGTGTGTGTGTTTTGTACTTATTAATTATCATTGTTTACTTTCTGTGTTGCAGCTTCCCATCGTCAACTTGAAGAAGTGACAGGGGCAGTCACTCTGGAGTGCTGATCACACCTGATGGGAGAGTGCTCTGCCTTGGGCCTTTACAGATGCCATATTTTGACTTTTTATAAAAATAATTCTTATCCTCATATTACTTCTGTACAGTGGAGTCCGGGTAAAATGAATTTTAAGGGAACACAGACTCAGTTCGTTGTATCAGGATTTCGTTATACATGTACATGTATAATGTATGTTAAAAACAAAAACAGTTCAAACACTCACCAATGATAACCAAAAACATAAACTTGACCAGTTTGGATCGTCTGTCTTAATCACGGGATGTACAAGGCTTGAAGTAGTTCAGCAGTGTTGTCTGACGCTGGTCTGTTTTGACACACTTTTCAACAAGTTTGTCCATTAAGTGACAATACATCACACAAATTTAGTTTGTTATAGGCTTTCACGAACTTTTCGATCTTTATTTTGAGCGCGAATTGTAAAGCGACCTTGAGAAACCGAATGATCTGTAGGAAGCCTCAACCTAGCAGACGACTCAATGTGAATCTAAATGAGTTCACGCATGCGCAGTTCATATTTTCCAACTTCCTTCCTCTTGACAACACGTTCTAGCTTGGAGTTTGAAGGCCTAGGTTTTTGCAGCGCATCGCACAGGCTGAGTTCGTTATAGGCTATTTTTCCAAGTAAATAAAATTATCCTGGGACGTAGAACATGTGTTCGTAAAAAGCGGGTGTTCGTTATTTCAAAAGGACTTTTTGTTCGTTATACCCATGGCTTTGCAAGTGACAAATAGAAGGGCATTTGCCGGGAAATTGAAGTCAGTTCGTTAATCACGAAATTTCGTTAAAAGCGAGTTCGTTATAGTTGGACTCCACTGTATCTATTCTTTATAAACTCGAAGTCGGCTTTATTATTATGCTAGTGTGTATGAAGATGTTGAGGCTTAGTGAAAGTCTCTTATTATTTTTAGTGGAGATGTTAAATTGTAAACCAGTTACAAATTGTGAAATGTAATGGCCGCCCGTGGGGGGTGTTTTTAAAAAGAATTTATACATGTTCATTTTGTCAGCGCACAGTGGAGACAATCCTAGTGAACAGGGTTAGTTGTGCAAAGGTTTGCTGTTAAAACTGAACAGGGTTAGATTTTGTGTAATGCATACATGCTATTTCATGTTAAGTTTCTGATGGTGATATTATTTTGTGTAATGTGTAGATGCCAGTTTATGCTAGCTTTAATTTGCAGGTGCCATATTATTTTGTGTAATGTGTACATGTTATATGATGTTGTGCCCTCTGGAAGAAAGGAAGTGGTAAGTATGGGGGATATGCTGGGTGGGGTGGGGAGGAGGGGGGTAGCCTTTTTTCTTTCTTTTTTTGCGGGGTGGGGTAGAGGGGCTGTTAGGGGAGGGGTAGTGGAGGTTGCAAGATTGGTAAGGTAGGGGTGAGAGAGGAGGGGGGGATCCCAACCCAGCGCTGGTAGCTGTGCGCAGCTTAACGGGACACCCCCCACCCCCTTTCACTCCCTGCCCCTCACCTAGGGTAGCTAGCTGCTGGGTAGGTAGGCAGAGGATTGTTTTCTCCTTTGGGTGTGTGTGACCGTTTTTGATTACCCCGCCACATGGGCAGCCACACAGTCTTTGGAGGAATATGTTGTTATAATAATCAGGATGGATTCACTGGGTGTGACTTGATTACCCCGCCACATGGGCAGCCACACCATGTCTTTGGAGGAATATGTCGTTATAATAATCAGGATGGATTCATTGGGTGTGACTTGATTACCCCGCCACATGGGCAGCCACACAATGTCTTTGGAGGAATATGTTGTTATAATAATCAGGATGGATTCACTGGGTGTGACTTGATTACCCCGCCACATGGGCAGCCACACAATGTCTTTGGAGGAATATGTCGTTATAATAATCAGGATGGATTCACTGGGTGTGACTTGATTACCCCGCCACATGAGCAGCCACACAATGTCTTTGGAGGAATATGTCGTTATAATAATCAGGATGGATTCACTGGGTGTGACTTGATTACCCCGCCACATGGGCAGCCACACAATGTCTTTGGAGGAATATGTCGTTATAATAATCAGGATGGATTCACTGGGTGTGACTTGATTACCCCGCCACATGAGCAGCCACACCATGTCTTTGGAGGAATATGTTGTTATAATAATCAGGATGGATTCACTGGGTGTGACTTGATTACCCCGCCACATGAGCAGCCACACCATGTCTTTGGAGGAATATGTCGTTATAATAATCAGGATGGATTCATTGGGTGTGACTATTTGTTTCAACAGTCATTGATTCCATTTTTGGCTCACGTCATTTTTTAAAACAAAGTGAGTCTATAGTATCGTACATGTTCGGTTGTGTGTGTGTGTGTTGCGTCCGTGTCCCCGACCTTTAACCTTAACTCAAACCTTAACGTTGTCATTTTCTCTAAACATATAAGGCGTTAGAGGGTTAAAGTTAGCAGGATACTTGATTTTGACGTGAGCCTTCAAGTCACGACGATCAAAGCAGTCAGATACATTGATAAAGAACAAAATAAAGATAATCATTTGTTGCAGAGATTACTGTTGTGCAACCTTTAACCTTGACTCGGTCACACTCTACAAACTAAAGAAGACTCTCACTCTCCACTGAAACTTTAACGTTGTCGTTTTCTCAAAAAAACATAAGATGTTAGAGGGTTAAAGTTAGCAGGATACTTGATTTTGACGTGAGCCTTCAAGTCATGGCGATCAAAGCAGTCAGATACATCGGTAAGGAACAAAAGAAAGAAAATCATTTGTTGCAGAGATTACTGTTGTGTTGTACCGAGTAGGAGATACTGGAAAGAAGACTCTCCATTAGATATACAAAAACGCTCTTTAAAAAGAAACACAAGACTTCAGGTGTGTACAAATAGGTACATTTTAACGTCGTTAACTTATATTTTCTGTAACAAATGGATGTACCGAGTGTGTGCGTTGACGGCCCGGTTGTTTCGTTTTATTTGCGCCTTTGAGTTTGAGTTTGACAACGGTTGTTCGTGTTCATTCACACATCATCTCTGCGCATGCAATACTTAGCCTACCGCGCTTCCGGCAACAAGGCCTAGGCCTAGAGAATAAGATATCACGCCTTACCTCATAATCAAGACGACGTACTTAACATTTAGCCCACATTCATTTCAGTCTTGAAAAAAAATATACGGAAAATCCAGGGTTCGTCGATTTCACTGCCTTCGACGTACGAATCCTTTGTTAGGCCTAGACGATTGATCACCATGAGCAAAGACTGTACAGGGGAAGATAAACATGGATGAGCTTGCTGGCTGTGACCTTGACCTTTGTTTTGTGGCAGAGGGGGGGGGGGGGAATTAACGAAACGAAAATAAAATATTAGGACTAATATAAAATATCTTGCAGAAATGGTTTGGTCAATATGCTTTTCAATTTTACTTGTTTGCCAAAAATAAAAATAGGGCTCCACTGTTACATGCGTATATATAAACATACATATGTCATATAATTAAATTTTAAAGAAAGGGGTAGGGGTAATTTAATGCATAGAAATAATTTAATTTACACAGTAAAATAAAAATTAATTCTGTTTTCAGATGCACAAGTGTCTACATAACAGTATGGGAATTCCCATGCCTGCTATAGTAGTAAAAATCAGACGTGAGCCTTGAAGGCTTTGCCTCTTGTCTTTATTTGGATTTACATTTTGTACATTAAACAGATTAACATATCACTGGATACATATTTTTCTGCAGATTTGCTTTGTAGTTTGTGTGACCAACTCTAGCCATTTCTGTATTCTTTGTGTCAGTGTGTAGTTTGTGTGACCAACTCTAGCCATTTCTGTATCCTTTGTGTCAGTGTGTAGTTTGTGTGACCAACTCTAGCCATTTCTGTATCCTTTGTGTCAGTGTGTAGTTTGTGTGACCAACTATAGCCATTTCTGTATCCTTTGTGTCAGTGTGTAGTTTGTGTGACCAACTCTAGCCATTTCTGTATCCGTTGTGTCAGTGTCAGATATATATGAGAACTGACACATGACTATGAACTCTTTTCTTACCCATCAACAACACGTGTTCTTCAGTAACACCCCCTCTTTACACACTAAGTGACCATCCTGACAAGAACACCCCCCTCTTTACACACTATGAGAACTGACACAGTGACCATCCTGACAAGAACACCCCCCTCTTTACACACTATGAGAACTGACACAGTGACCATCCTGACAAGAACACCCCTCTCTTTACACACTATGAGAACTGACACAGTGACCATCCTGACAAGAACACCCCCCTCTTTACACACTATGAGAACTGACACATTGACCGTCCTGACAAGAACACCCCTCTCTTTACACACTATGAGAACTGACACAGTGACCATCCTGACAAGAACACCCCTCTCTTTACACACTATGAGAACTGACACATTGACCGTCCTGACAAGAACACCCCTCTCTTTACACACTATGAGAACTGACACATTGACCGTCCTGACAAGAACACCCCCTCTTTACACACTATGAGAACTGACACAGTGACCATCCTGACAAGAACACCCCTCTCTTTACACACTATGAGAACTGACACATTGACCGTCCTGACAAGAACACCCCTCTCTTTACACACTATGAGAACTGACACAGTGACCATCCTGACAAGAACACCCCCCTCTTTACACACTATGAGAACTGACACAGTGACCATCCTGACAAGAACACCCCTCTCTTTACACACTATGAGAACTGACACAGTGACCATCCTGACAAGAACACCCCTCTCTTTACACACTATGAGAACTGACACAGTGACCATCCTGACAAGAACACCCCCCTCTTTACACACTATGAGAACTGACACATTGACCGTCCTGACAAGAACACCCCCCTCTTTACACACTATGAGAACTGACACAGTGACCATCCTGACAAGAACACCCCTCTCTTTACACACTATGAGAACTGACACAGTGACCATCCTGACAAGAACACCCCCCTCTTTACACACTATGAGAACTGACACAGTGACCATCCTGACAAGAACACCCCCCTCTTTACACACTATGAGAACTGACACATTGACCGTCCTGACAAGAACACCCCCCTCTTTACACACTATGAGAACTGACACAGTGACCATCCTGACAAGAACACCCCCCTCTTTACACACTATGAGAACTGACACAGTGACCATCCTGACAAGAACACCCCCCTCTTTACACACTATGAGAACTGACACAGTGACCATCCTGACAAGAACACCCCCCTCTTTACACACTATGAGAACTGACACAGTGACCATCCTGACAAGAACACCCCCCTCTTTACACACTATGAGAACTGACACATTGACCGTCCTGACAAGAACACCCCCCTCTTTACACACTATGAGAACTGACACAGTGACCATCCTGACAAGAACACCCCCCTCTTTACACACTATGAGAACTGACACAGTGACCATCCTGACAAGAACACCCCCCTCTTTACACACTATGAGAACTGACACAGTGACCATCCTGACAAGAACACCCCCCTCTTTACACACTATGAGAACTGACACATTGACCGTCCTGACAAGAACACCCCCCTCTTTACACACTATGAGAACTGACACAGTGACCATCCTGACAAGAACACCCCCCTCTTTACACACTATGAGAACTGACACAGTGACCATCCTGACAAGAACACCCCCCTCTTTACACACTATGAGAACTGACACAGTGACCATCCTGACAAGAACATTCACACATTGAGGGGAACATTGTTACATAGAGAAAGGAAATGCAACTGTCCACATCACACACACACATTGAGATAGGCATGAAGGCTGGTATCCACACACATTGAGATAGGCATGAAGGCTGACATCCACACACGCATTGAGATAGGCATGAAGGCTGACATCCACACACACATTGAGATAGGCATGAAGGCTGGCATCCACACACACATTGAGATAGGCATGAAGGCTGGCATCCACACACATTGAGATAGGCATGAAGGCTGGCATCCACACACACACACACATTGAGATAGGCATGAAGGCTGGCATCCACACACACATTGAGATAGGCATGAAGGCTGGCATCCACACACATTGAGATAGGCATGAAGGCTGGCATCCACACACACACATTGAGATAGGCATGAAAGCTGGCATCCTCTCGGCGCCCGTAGCTCCGGTACTTCTGGGCCGATTGCCTTCGAATTTGGCAGGTAGATAACCGGGGACGGTGACTATCCGTGTACCAAATTGGACGCGAATCGATTCATACACGCGCGCGATATGTGCCGCTTCACCTTTTCACAAACCGCGGTGTAACCAGACCCGACACTGACTCGAAATTTGGAACGGGCATGACCAGGGATAGTGACTATCTTGGTGCAAAATTTCAATAGCATCCGTTCAAAAATGCGCGCTATAACCCGATTTACATTTTGCGGGGACCCTTATTTCACACAACAAGAATCTCCTGAGTAATGGAGCAGCAAGAATCTCTCTCTCTGTCACAGGCGCGCGCGAGCCAGCAGCAACATACTGGACTTGATGTCAGTTAGAGGTGGGCGTGTGTGTGTATGGGGCGTGTAGGGGGGGGGGGGGGGGGATGGAGGGGGGGGGGGGGGGGGGGGGCGCAGTGGGGAGTCTGTATGTATCTCTGTCTCTGTCTTTTTCTGTCTGTTTCTCTCTGTGTGTATGTTTGTCTGTCTGTCTCTCTCACTTTCTGTCTCTGTCTCCCCCACTCCCTCTCTGTCTTTGTCTGTAGGGTCTATGTCTCGCTGTCTGTCTCTCTCTCTGTATGTCTATGTCTCTCTCTGTGTCTCCTTATGTCTATGTGTCTCTGTATCTCTATCTCTCTCTCTCCCTTTTTCTCTCTCTCTCGGGGGAGGGGGTGCGGTGGGGGTAGAGCAGGATGAGAGAAGAAGATGGAAAGAAGGAGAGACACACAAGTAATAATATATTTCGTGGACCCCAAAAAACTGCTGCTCAGCATTACCAGTACTTGGCATTACCGGTACTAGGTATTACTGGTACTCGGTATTTCCAGTACTAGGCGTTGCGCTAGTAATAATAACAAGACCTTTCTCCTGTCTACCCAATAGCGATACCCCAGGTTCTTTCAGTGCAAATAGTTCCCCCTCTTTCTGGAAGTTGTGCTGGTCCGCTAATCTGTCGCTCTCTTTGACTCTATCTTTTCCTTTACACACTGTTCCTTCACTCGCTGTCTATCATAGTCTACTTCCTCTAATCTGTCGCTCTCTTTGACTCTATCTTTTCCTTTACACACTGTTCCTTCACTCGCTGTCTATCATAGTCTACTTCCTCTAATCTGTCGCTCTCTTTGACTCTACCTTTTCCTTTTGACTACTCCCTCCATCCGTCTCAAATCTGCTGGCCAACGTTCTTTTTCTTGTCAAGCACCATCTACATCTTTTTCCTGCTGCGCCCTAAATATTTGATCAGTTGTCTATCGTTGTGTGCACGTGAGGGAAGATTGATTTGAGGTTTGTGGTGTGTGAGTGTGTGTGTGTGAGCATGAATGTGTGCTTGTGTGTATTTTGGTTTTGTGGGTTGTGTGTGCACGCATGTGTTTGTGTGCGTGTCTGCGTGCGTACGTTGTGTGTGAGGGTGTTTGTGTATGTGTGTTGGTGTATGTGGTCAGTCCATGCGGCTCAGTTGCTGTGTCTTACCGAATGGGGTATGAACGAGTTGGCGTCTATAATTGTGTGTTTGTGTGTGTGTGCATGTGCGTGTGTGTTAGAGAGAGAGAGAGAGAGTTGCTTTGCATATGCGCTGTTGGTGGTTGGTGTCACTCTTGAATGTTGTTTTTTTGTTATCTGTTGATGAATAATTGATTGTAAAGCGCTTTGGGCTCATCTGAGATAAAGCGCTATATAAATGTACTGTTATTATTATTATTATTATTTACTCACTGTTCCTTCACTCGCTGTCTATCATAGTCTACTTCCTCTAATCTGTCGCTCTCTTTGACTCTGCCTTTTCCTTTACTCGCTGTCTATCATAGTCTACTTCCTCTAATCTGTCGCTCTCTTTGACTCTGCCTTTTCCTTTACTCACTGTTCCTTCACTCGCTGTCTATCATAGTCTACTTCCTCTAATCTGTCGCTCTCTTTGACTCTGCCTTTTCCTTTACTCACTGTTCCTTCACTCGCTGTATCATAGTCTACTTCCTCTAATCTGTCGCTCTCTTCTCTACTTTTCGCTGTTCCTTCACTCGCTGTCTATCATAGTCTACTTTTTAATGGCTGACTCAGCCATCACCTGGTCTTCAGTGTCCTGGTCTCCCTGCTGCAATCAGCCAACACATTTCACAATGGGTGAACTACATCACTATGTGTCGCCTGGTCTCCCTGCTGCAATCAGCCAACACATTTCACAATGGGTGAACTACATCACTATGTCGCCTGGTCTCCCTGCTGCAATCAGCCAACACATTTCACAATGGGTGAACTACATCACTATGTGTCGCCTGGTCTCCCTGCTGCAATCAGCTAATACATTTCACAATGGGTGAACTACATCACTATGTGTCGCCTGGTCTCCCTGCTGCAATCAGCTAACACATTTCACAATGGGTGAACTACATCATTACGTGTCTGGTCTTCAGTCGCCTGGTCTCCCTGCTGCAATCAGCCAACACATTTCACAATGGGTGAACGCCATTGGAGGCATTCAAAACAGCCCTCCATAAACATCTCCACCAAACCACCCTGCCTCAGTCACCTCCCCCTCCCCCAACCTCACATTAAATTAAGGAACTAGGGGCCATAGATCAAAGTAGTGGTAAATGAAGGCAGGAGCTGTGCCGGTCGGGGTTTGACCCCGGAGGCCGCTACAAAGGTCTGGTCCTCTGCACACAACATGTGTGGCCTTGCTGTCACGCATGTCCCCATCTCCTCTGCACACATCATGTGTGGCCTTGCTGTCACGCATGTCCCCATCTCCTCTGCACACATCATGTGTGGCCTTGCTGTCACGCATGTCCCCATCTCCTCTGCACACAACATGTGTGGCCTTGCTGTCACGCATGTCCCCATCTCCTCTGCACACATCATGTGTGGCCTTGCTGTCACGCATGTCCCCATCTCCTCTGCACACATCATGTGTGGCCTTGCTGTCACGCATGTCCCCATCTCCTCTGCACACATCATGTGTGGCCTTGCTGTCACGCATGTCCCCATCTCCTCTGCACACAACATGTGTGGCCTTGCTGTCACGCATGTCCCCATCTCCTCTGCACACATCATGTGTGGCCTTGCTGTCATGCATGTCCCCATCTCCTCTGCACACATCATGTGTGGCCTTGCTGTCACGCATGTCCCCATCTCCTCTGCACACATCATGTGTGGCCTTGCTGTCACGCATGTCCCCATCTCCTCTGCACACATCATGTGTGGCCTTGCTGTCACGCATGTCCCCATCTCCTTTGCATGCATCATGTGGGGCCTTGCTTTCCCCGCATGATCCCCATCTCCTCTGCACACATCATGTGTGGCCTTGCTGTCATGCATGTCCCCATCTCCTCTGCACACATCATGTGTGGCCTTGCTGTCACGCATGTCCCCATCTCCTCTGCACACAACATGTGTGGCCTTGCTGTCACGCTCAAATCCCCATCTCCTCTGCACACAACATGTGTGGCCTTGCTGTCATGCATGTCCCCATCTCCTCTGCACACATCATGTGTGGCCTCTGCTGTCCCCATAATGTCCCCATCTCCTCTGCACACAACATGTGTTTTCTTGCTGTCACGCACTGTCCCCATCTCCCCTGCACCCCAACTAATCACACGTCCCCCCCCGTTACCCTTCCCTGTGCAGCCTCTTCAACGTGATGCATGTCCCCATCTCCTTTGCAAGCAACTGTGGCCTTGCTGTCACGTCTTCAGTCCCCATCTCCTCTGCACACCAACATGTGTGGCCTTGGGTGTCATCATGTCCCCATCTCCTCTGCACACAACATGGTCTCCCTGCTGCAATCATGCCCCACTCCTTTCACAATGGGTGATGTACATCATTGCGTGTCTGGTCTTCAGGTCTCCCTTGCTGCAATCAGCCAACACATTTCCCCGGGTGAACTACATCATTCCTTAACGGTCGTGTATGACTCTCTGCTGCAATCATGCGGGGCCCATTTGTCAATGGCTGAACTACATCATTTAACGGTCGTGTACGACTTTTAACTCGTCCTTCCCTCAATCACAACACATTTCACAATGGGTGAACTACATCATTATGTAAATGGTCTTCAAAAAAAAATCCCTGCTTCAATAGCTAACTTCCCTAAATTTTGAATACATTATCTCGCACAGCCAACACAGAGTATCTAAATATACTTAAAATTATCCCTGACTATCTTGGGCCATCTTCTCCCCATAATATCTTTGCTGTCACATTTCTACCCTATCTTGGCGTTTATCCCACTTTCTTTTTCGCAATCCCCCCCCCCCCCCCACCCCCCTTTGTTCAAGTCGCAGAATCCGAGACCAGCAGTGAAGTTGGAGCGAAATGTTGAGCCAGAAGAAGAACTACATCATTACGTGTCTGGTCTTCAGTCTGGTCTCCCTGCTGCAATCAGCCAACACATTTCACAATGGGTGAACTACATCATTCCATGTCTGGTCTTCAGTCGCCTGGTCTCCCTGCTGCAATCAGCCAACACATTTCACAATGGGTGAACTACATCATTCCGTGTCTGGTCTTCAGGTCTCCCTGCTGCAATCAGCCAACACATTTCACAATGGGTGAACTACATCATTCCGTGTCTGGTCTTCAGGTCTCCCTGCTGCAATCAGCCAACACATTTCACAATGGGTGAACTACATCATTCCATGTCTGGTCTTCAGGTCTCCCTTCTGCAATCAGCCAACACATTTCACAATGGGTGAACTACATCATTCTGTGTCTGGTCTTCAGTCTGGTCTCCCTGCTGCAATCAGCCAACACATTTCACAATGGGTGAACTACATTATGTCGCACAGCCAACACATTTCGTTTCTAGGGTAGTGATATAAAATTAAAAAAAGGGAAAATGTTGAGCCATCTTTTTTTCTTTTTTTCTTTGCTGTCCCATCTTCTGGGCCGTACAGTGGCGTTGCTCCCACGCCGCTCGTTCCGAATCCCAATTCGCAGCCACACCCCGGTTTGTTCAAGTCGCAGAATCCGAGACCAGCAGTCCAAGGGGAGCGAAATGTTGAGCCATCTTTAAAAACAACAAAGCATTTCTCTAGGTGATTTTCTAGATTAAGTAAGACTTCTTCTTCTGTGTCCTTATAGTACGGCCATAATGGGTGAACTACATCATTATTGTGTCCAGTCTTCAGTGTCCATGTCTCCCTGCTGCAATCAGCCAACACATGTCCATTTCAGAGGACTGTTTGTGAAGCTGACCATATGTTACTTTGGCAGCAGTTCATTTACTGGTAATTAACAAACACAGTAACATCACTGAGTCATTTATTTACTGACAATTAACGCTCAGTAACATCACCTGAGTCATTTGTGAGCATGATCAGCAGTTCATTTACTGACAATTAACAAACACAGTAACATCAGATTCATTTACTGACAATTAACACAGTAACATCACTGAGTCATTTGTTCCATGGTCAGCAGTTCATTTACTGACAATTAACAAACACAGTAACATCACTGAGTCAACATTCATTTACTGACAATTAACAAACACAGTAACATCAGAGTCATTTACTGATAGTTAGTAACATTTATTTACTGACAATTAACACAAACATCACAGAGTCAAAAAGATCACCGTGACAGATTACTGACAATTAACAAACACAGTAACATCACAGAAGGTCATTTACTGACAATTAACAAACACAGTAACATCACAGTCATTTACTGACAATTAACAAACACAGTAACATCACACAGGAGTCATTTGTTCCATGGTCAGCAGTTCATTTACTGACAATTAACAAACACAGTAACATCACGGAGTCATTTACTCACAATTCAATTAACATGGTAACATCACCGAGTCATTTACTGACAATTAACAAACACAGTAACATCACTGAGTCATTTACTGACAATTAACAAACACAGTAACATCACAGTCATTTACTGACAATTAACAAACACAGTAACATCACTGAGTCATTTGTTAACAAACATGGTCAGCAGTTCATTTACTGACAATTAACAAACACAGTAACATCACTGAGTCAACATTCATACTGACAATTAACAAACACAGTAACATCACAGTCATTTACTGACAATTAACAAACACAGTAACATCACCGAGTCATTTACTGACAACTAACAAAACACAGTAACATCACCGAGTCATTTACTGACAATTAACAAACACAGTAACATCACCGAGTCATTTACTGACAATTAACAAACACAGTAACATCACCGAGTCATTTACTGACAACTAACAAACACAGTAACATCACCGAGTCATTTACTGACAATTAACAAACACAGTAACATCACCGAGTCATTTACTGACAATTAACAAACACAGTAACATCACCGAGTCATTTACTGACAATTAACAAACACAGTAACATCACAGTCATTTACTGACAATTAACAAACACAGTAACATCACTGAGTCATTTACTGACAACTAACAAACACAGTAACATCACCGAGTCATTTACTGACAATTAACAAACACAGTAACATCACTGAGTCATTTACTGACAACAATTAACAAACACAGTAACATCACAGAGTCATTTACTGACAATTAACAAACACAGTAACATCACCGAGTCATTTACTGACAATTAACAAACACAGTAACATCACAGTCATTTACTGACAATTAACAAACACAGTAACATCACAGTCATTTACTGACAATTAACAAACACAGTAACATCACAGTCATTTACTGACAATTAACAAACACAGTAACATCACTGAGTCATTTACTGACAATTAACAAACACAGTAACATCACCGAGTCATTTACTGACAATTAACAAACACAGTAACATCACCGAGTCATTTACTGACAATTAACAAACACAGTAACATCACCGAGTCATTTACTGACAATTAACAAACACAGTAACATCACAGTCATTTACTGACAATTAACAAACACAGTAACATCACTGAGTCATTTACTGACAATTAACAAACACAGTAACATCACCGAGTCATTTACTGACAATTAACAAACACAGTAACATCACCGAGTCATTTACTGACAATTAACAAACACAGTAACATCACCGAGTCATTTACTGACAATTAACAAACACAGTAACATCACCGAGTCATTTACTGACAATTAACAAACACAGTAACATCACTGAGTCATTTACTGACAACTAACAAACACAGTAACATCACCGAGTCATTTACTGACAATTAACAAACACAGTAACATCACCGAGTCATTTACTGACAATTAACAAACACAGTAACATCACCGAGTCATTTACTGACAATTAACAAACACAGTAACATCACCGAGTCATTTACTGACAATTAACAAACACAGTAACATCACCGAGTCATTTTTAAAAGTTTTAAAAGGGGGGGGGGGGGGGGGGGGGGGGGGGGAGTAGGAAAAAAAGGGAAAGGGGGGGGGTGAGAAAAAAAAGGAAGGAAAAAAGAAAGGGTTAAAAATGAAAGCGGAAGTGGTGGTGGGTTGCATGATGAGTGAGCAAGATAGCGGAGAGCGGATGAATGACTGGGTGTGGTGTGAGAGTTACATATTTGTTAATGTAAACCTATGTTTCATACTTTTATTTAATATTTTTTATTTGACACTGTGGAAGACAAGTTTCCATGTGCGTTGTACAATGCCAATGGACAACAAAGAAACTTATGACTTATGGTCAGCAGTTCATTTACTGCCAACACAGTAACATCACAGAGTCATTTGTTCCTTTGGCAGCAGTTCATTTACTCACAATTAACAAACACAGTAACATCACTGAGTCATTTTTCATTAACATAATCAATACTATTAAAGGAGCTTGGTCAGTAGTTAATGCACATGCGTATCAAAAACATGATCAAATAACTGCTCGTCAAACTAAGATAAATATTCAAATGGATAATACACAAATGTGAATTTATACAGAAGAATATCAAAACAACTGGAATGATTTCATCGGTCAAATAACATTTTCAATCACAACATGCAGCCACGCACCACACAACATGTGCCAATGCACGCACCACATACACACACATGCATGCACCACACACACACACACACACTCGCTCACTCAAAGGTGGAAAATAGATTGCTACATTTTGGTTAGCACTCATCGCATTATAATAATGAATTGTGGAATTATGGAAATGAATTTCCATAACATGCACACAAACTTGTAAAAACAACATCCATCATTATTCTCTTTCACACACACACACACACAGTTCCTTTGATTCGCTGTGTGGTCCATTGAGCAGGTCACTGAGCATTGACCTTTGACCCCAGCTAACCGACCCAATGAATGAAAATCCAATCAACGGCCTCCGGCCTGAAACAACACCCTAACCCTAATCGACCAATCATCTGGCTCCAAGACACCACCAGCTTTACTGTCAATGACCAATCAGCAGACAGTCTCTGTATCATCAACCAATCAGCAGACAGTCTCTGTATCATCAACCAATCAGCAGCCAGCCTCATTGTCACCATCCAATCAGCAAACAGCAGCCATGTCTCCGTTGTGTCACTTCCATCGAACTGCCTGAAATCAGAAAAGAAACGTGTATATAATGATCAGAAAAGAAACGTATATATAATGATCAGAAAAGAAACGTATATAATGATCAGAAAAGAAACGTGTATATAATGATCAGAAAAGAAACATGTATATAATGATCAGAAAAGAAACATATATAATGATCAGAAAAGAAACGTGTATAATGATCAGAAAAGAAACGTGTATAATGATCAGAAAAGAAACGTGTATATAATGATCAGAAAAGAAACGTGTATATAATGATCAGAAAAGAAACGTGTATAATGATCAGAAAAGAAACGTGTATATAATGATCAGAAAAGAAACGTGTATAATGATCAGAAAAGAAACGTGTATAATGATCAGAAAAGAAACGTATATAATGATCAGAAAAGAAACGTGTATATAATGATCAGAAAAGAAACGTGTATATAATGATCAGAAAAGAAACGTGTATAATGATCAGAAAAGAAACGTGTATAATGATCAGAAAAGAAACGTGTATAATGATCAGAAAAGAAACGTGTATAATGATCAGAAAAGAAACGTGTATAATGATCAGAAAAGAAACGTGTATAATGATCAGAAAAGAAACGATATAATGATCAGAAAAGAAACGTGTATATAATGATCAGAAAAGAAACGTGTATAATGATCAGAAAAGAAACGTGTATATAATGATCAGAAAAGAAACGTGTATATAATGATCAGAAAAGAAACGTGTATATAATGATCAGAAAAGAAACGTGTATAATGATCAGAAAAGAAACGATATAATGATCAGAAAAGAAACGTGTATATAATGATCAGAAAAGAAACGTATATATAATGATCAGAAAAGAAACGTATATATAATGATCAGAAAAGAAACGTATATATAATGATCAGAAAAGAAACGTGTATAATGATCAGAAAAGAAACGTATATAATGATCAGAAAAGAAACGTGTATAATGATCAGAAAAGAAACGTGTATATAATGATCAGAAAAGAAACGTATATAATGATCAGAAAAGAAACGTATATATAATGATCAGAAAAGAAACGTGTATAATGATCAGAAAAGAAACGTATATAATGATCAGAAAAGAAACGTATATATAATGATCAGAAAAGAAACGTGTATATAATGATCAGAAAAGAAACGTGTATATAATGATCAGAAAAGAAACGTGTATATAATGATCAGAAAAGAAACGTGTATAATGATCAGAAAAGAAACGTATATAATGATCAGAAAAGAAACGTATATATAATGATCAGAAAAGAAACGTGTATAATGATCAGAAAAGAAACGTGTATAATGATCAGAAAAGAAACGTATATATAATGATCAGAAAAGAAACGTGTATAATGATCAGAAAAGAAACGTATATAATGATCAGAAAAGAAACGTATATATAATGATCAGAAAAGAAACGTATATATAATGATCAGAAAAGAAACGTATATAATGATCAGAAAAGAAACGTATATACTGATCAGAAACTGTTAGGTTCATTAATTTAGGACACTTTTGTACTGGCCATTTAGCATAAGTCACAAATGGAGAACAATTAGTGCCAAAGCTACATGTCAACAACATAACAATGGAGGCAGCATGAGTGTACTGGCCATTTAGCATAAGTCACAGACAGAGAACAATTAGTGCCAAAGCTACATGTCAACAACAATGGAGGCAGCATGAGTAATCTATTTTTCAGACTTTAAGGGGATACTTTTCCCCCCTGACTGAGACCCCTATGCCTTGTAATATAATGACTACATATAAAGTAAGACCCCTGTGCCTTGTAATATAATGACTACATATAAAGTAAGACCCCTGTGCCTTGTAATATAATGACTACATATAAAGTAAGACCCCTGTGCCTTGTAATATAATGACTACTTATAAAGTAAGTGTGCCCCTGTGCCTTGTAATATAATGACTACTTATAAAGTAAGTCCCCTGTGCCTTGTAATATAATGACTACATATAAAGTAAGACCCCTGTGCCTTGTAATATGACTACATATAAAGTAAGTCCCCTGTGCCTTGTAATATAATGACTACTTATAAAGTAAGTCCCCTGTGCCTTGTAATATAATGACTACATATAAAGTAAGTCCCCTGTGCCTTGTAATATAATGACTACATATAAAGTAAGTCCCCTGTGCCTTGTAATATAATGACTACATATAAAGTAAGTCCCCTGTGCCTTGTAATATAATGACTACATATAAAGTAAGTCCCCACATAAAGTGCCTTGTAATATAATGACTACATTATAAAGTAAGTCCCCTGTGCCTTGTAATATGACTACATATAAAGTAAGTCCCCTGTGCCTTGTAATATAATGACTACATATAAAGTAAGTCCCCTGTGCCTTGTAATATAATGACTACATATAAAGTAAGTCCCCTGTGCCTTGTAATATAATGACTACATATAAAGTAAGTCCCTACTGTGCCTTGCAATATAATGACTACATATAAAGTAAGACCCCTGTGCCTTGTAATATAATGACTACATATAAAGTAAGTCCCCTGTGCCTTGTAATATAATGACTACATATAAAGTAAGACCCCTGTGCCTTGTAATATAATGACTACATATAAAGTAAGTCCCCTGTGCCTTGTAATATAATGACTACATATAAAGTAAGTCCCCTGTGCCTTGTAATATAATGACTACATATAAAGTAAGCCTGTGCCTTGTAATATAATGACTACATATAAGTCCCCTGTGCCTTGCAGTAAGTCCCCTGTGCCTTGTAATATAATGACCTTGTATATAATGACTACATATAAAGACCCCTGTGCCTTGTACATATAAAGTAAGTCCTTGTAATATAATGACTACTATAAAGTAAGCCCCTTGCCTTGTAATATAATGACTACATATAAAGTAAGACCCCTGTAAAGTACATATAAAGTAAGACCCCTGTGCCTTGCAATATAATGACTACATATAAAGTAAGTCCCCTGTGCCTTGTAATATAATGACTACTTATAAAGTAAGTCCCCTGTGCCTTGTAATATAATGACTACATATAAAGTAAGTCCCCTGTGCCTTGTAATATAATGACTACTTATAAAGTAAGTCCCCTGTGCCTTGTAATATGACTACTTATAAAGTAAGTCCCCTGTGCCTTGTATATAAGTAAGTCCCCTGTGCCTTGTAATATAATGACTACTTATAAAGTAAGATGTGCCTTGTAATATAATGACTACTTATAAAGTAAGTCCCCTGTGCCTTGTAATATAATGACTACTTATAAAGTAAGTCCCCTGTGCCTTGTAATATAATGACTACATAAAGTAAGTCCCCTGTGCCTTGTATAATGTAAGTCCCCTGTGCCTTGTAATATAATGACTACATATAAAGTAAGTCCCCTGTGCCTTGTAATATAATGACTACTTATAAAGTAAGACCCCTGTGCCTTGTAATATAATGACTACATATAAAGTAAGTCCCCTGTGCCTTGTAATATAATGACTACATATAAAGTAAGACCCCTGTGCCTTGTAATATAATGACTACATATAAAGTAAGTCCCCTGTGCCTTGTAATATAATGACTACATATAAAGTAAGTCCCCTGTGCCTTGTAATATAATGACTACATATAAAGTAAGTAAGTCCCCCCCTGTGCCTTGTAATATAATGACTACTACTATAAAGTAAGTCCCCTGTGCCTTGTAATATAATGACTACATATAAAGTAAGACCCCTGTGCCTTGTAATATAATGACTACATATAAAGTAAGTCCCCTGTGCCTTGTAATATAATGACTACATATAAAGTAAGTCCCCTGTGCCTTGTAATATACTACTGAAGTCCCCTGTGCCTTGTAATATAATGACTACATATAAAGTAAGACCCCTGTGCCTTGTAATATAATGACTACATATAAAGTAAGTCCCCTGTGCCTTGTAATATAATGACTACAGCATAAAGTAAGACCCCTGTGCCTTGTAATATACTACTGAAGACCCCTGTGCCTTGTAATATAATGACTACATATAAAGTAAGTCCCCTGTGCCTTGTAATATAATGACTACATATAAAGTAAGTCCCCTGTGCCTTGTAATATAATGACTACATATAAAGTAAGACCCCTGTGCCTTGTAATATAATGACTACTTATAAAGTAAGTCCCCTGTGCCTTGTAATATAATGACTACTTATAAAGTAAGTCCCCTGTGCCTTGTAATATAATGACTACTTATAAAGTAAGTCCCCTGTGCCTTGTAATATAATGACTACCCCTGTGCCTTGTAATATAATGACTACATATAAAGTAAGACCCCTGTGCCTTGTAATATAATGACTACATATAAAGTAAGTCCCCTGTGCCTTGTAATATAATGACTACATATAAAGTAAGTCCCCTGTGCCTTGTAATATAATGACTACATATAAAGTAAGTCCCCTGTGCCTTGTAATATAATGACTACATATATAAGAGCCTTGTAATATAATGACTACCCCCTGTGCCTTGTAATATAATGACTACATATAAAGTAAGACCCCTGTGCCTTGTATATATGACTACATCATACAGTGCCTTGCCTTGTAATATAATGACTACATATAAAGTAATAAAGACCCCTGTGCCTTGTAATATAATGATGCATCATACAGCACACACTGTCATAACACTATATCTGATGCATCATACAGCACACCCCTGTTTGTCATAACACTATATCTGATGCATCATACAGCACACACCTGTTTGTCATAACACTATATCTGATGCATCATACAGCACACACTGTGCTTGTCATATACACTGTGCATCAATGACTAGAACACACCTGTGCCTTGCATATGATACAGCACACACTGTTTGTCATAACACTATATCTGATGCATCATACAGCACACACTGTTTGTCATAACACTATATCTGATGCATCATACAGCACACACTGTTTGTCATAACACTATATATGATGCATCATACAGCACACACTGTTTGTCATAACACTATATCTGATGCATCATACAGCACACACTGTTTGTCATAACACTATATCTGATGCATCATACAGCACACACTGTTTGTCATAACACTATAAAGTATAGTCTGATGCATCATACAGCACACACTGTTTGTCATAACACTATATCTGATGCATCATACAGCACACACTGTTTGTCATAACACTATATCCCCTGATGCATCATACAGACTGATGCATCATACAGCACACACTGTTTGTCATAACACTATATCTGATGCATCATACAGCACACACTGTTTGTCATAACACTATATCTGATGCATCATACAGCACACACTGTTTGTCATCACACTATATATGATGCATCATACAGCACACACTGTTTGTCATAACACTATATCTGATGCATCATACAGCACACACTGTTTGTCATCACACTATATCTGATGCATCATACAGCACACACTGTTTGTCATAACACTATATCTGATGCATCATACAGCACACACTGTTTGTCATAACACTATATCTGATGCATCATACAGCACACACTGTCATAACACTATATCTGATGCATCATACAGCACACACTGTTTGTCATAACACTATATCTGATGCATCATACAGCACACACTGTTTGTCATCACACTATATCTGATGCATCATACAGCACACACTGTTTGTCATATACACTATATATGATGCATCATACAGCACACACTGTCATAACACTATATCTGATGCATCATACAGCACACACTGTTTGTCATCACACTATATCTGATGCATCATACAGCACACACTGTTTGTCATAACACTATATCTGATGCATCATACAGCACACACTGTTTGTCATAACACTATATATGATGCATCATACAGCACACACTGTTTGTCATAACACTATATCTGATGCATCATACAGCACACACTGTTTGTCATCACACTATATCTGATGCATCATACAGCACACACTGTTTGTCATAACACTATATCTGATGCATCATACAGCACACACTGTTTGTCATCACACTATATCTGATGCATCATACAGCACACACTGTTTGTCATAACACTATATCTGATGCATCATACAGCACACACTGTTTGTCATAACACTATATCTGATGCATCATACAGCACACACTGTTTGTCATAACACTATATCTGATGCATCATACAGCACACACTGTTTGTCATCACACTATATCTGATGCATCATACAGCACACACTGTTTGTCATAACACTATATCTGATGCATCATACAGCACACACTGTTTGTCATAACACTATATCTGATGCATCATACAGCACACACTGTTTGTCATCACACTATATCTGATGCATCATACAGCACACACTGTTTGTCATAACACTATATCTGATGCATCATACAGCACACACTGTTTGTCATCACACTATATCTGATGCATCATACAGCACACACTGTCATAACACTATATCTGATGCATCATACAGCACACACTGTTTGTCATAACACTATATCTGATGCATCATACAGCACACACTGTTTGTCATAACACTATATCTGATGCATCATACAGCACACACTGTTTGTCATAACACTATATATGATGCATCATACAGCACACACTGTTTGTCATAACACTATATCTGATGCATCATACAGCACACACTGTTTGTCATCACACTATATATGATGCATCATACAGCACACACTGTTTGTCATAACACTATATCTGATGCATCATACAGCACACACTGTTTGTCATAACACTATATCTGATGCATCATACAGCACACACTGTTTGTCATAACACTATATCTGATGCATCATACAGCACACACTGTTTGTCATAACACTATATCTGATGCATCATACAGCACACACTGTTTGTCATAACACTATATCTGATGCATCATACAGCACACACTGGTTGTCATAACACTATATCTGATGCATCATACAGCACACACTGTTTGTCATAACACTATATCTGATGCATCATACAGCACACACTGTTTGTCATAACACTATATCTGATGCATCATACAGCACACACTGTTTGTCATAACACTATATCTGATGCATCATACAGCACACACTGTTTGTCATAACACTATATCTGATGCATCATACAGCACACACTGTTTGTCATAACACTATATCTGATGCATCATACAGCACACACTGTTTGTCATCACACTATATCTGATGCATCATACAGCACACACTGTCATAACACTATATCTGATGCATCATACAGCACACACTGTTTGTCATAACACTATATCTGATGCATCATACAGCACACACTGTTTGTCATAACACTATATCTGATGCATCATACAGCACACACTGTTTGTCATAACACTATATATGATGCATCATACAGCACACACTGTTTGTCATCACACTATATCTGATGCATCATACAGCACACACTGTTTGTCATAACACTATATCTGATGCATCATAGAGCACACACTGTCATAACACTATATCTGATGCATCATACAGCACACACTGTCATAACACTATATCTGATGCATCATACAGCACACACTGTTTGTCATAACACTATATCTGATGCATCATACAGCACACACTGTCATCACACTATATCTGATGCATCATACAGCACACACTGTTTGTCATCACACTATATCTGATGCATCATACAGCACACACTGTTTGTCATAACACTATATCTGATGCATCATACAGCACACACTGTTTGTCATAACACTATATCTGATGCATCATACAGCACACACTGTCATAACACTATATCTGATGCATCATACAGCACACACTGTTTGTCATAACACTATATATGATGCATCATACAGCACACACTGTTTGTCATCACACTATATCTGATGCATCATACAGCACACACTGTTTGTCATCACACTATATATGATGCATCATACAGCACACACTGTTTGTCATAACACTATATCTGATGCATCATACAGCACACACTGTTTGTCATAACACTATATCTGATGCATCATACAGCACACACTGTTTGTCATAACACTATATCTGATGCATCATACAGCACACACTGTTTGTCATCACACTATATCTGATGCATCATACAGCACACACTGTTTGTCATCACACTATATCTGATGCATCATACAGCACACACTGTTTGTCATAACACTATATATGATGCATCATACAGCACACACTGTTTGTCATAACACTATATCTGATGCATCATACAGCACACACTGTTTGTCATCACACTATATCTGATGCATCATACAGCACACACTGTTTGTCATAACACTATATCTGATGCATCATACAGCACACACTGTTTGTCATAACACTATATCTGATGCATCATACAGCACACACTGTTTGTCATAACACTATATCTGATGCATCATACAGCACACACTGTTTGTCATAACACTATATCTGATGCATCATACAGCACACACTGTCATAACACTATATCTGATGCATCATACAGCACACACTGTTTGTCATCACACTATATATGATGCATCATACAGCACACACTGTTTGTCATCACACTATATCTGATGCATCATACAGCACACACTGTTTGTCATCACACTATATATGATGCATCATACAGCACACACTGTCATGTCATAACACTATATATGATGCATCATACAGCACACACTGTTTGTCATAACACTATATCTGATGCATCATACAGCACACACTGTTTGTCATCAACACTATATCTGATGCATCATACAGCACACACTGTTTGTCATCACACTATATCTGATGCATCATACAGCACACACTGTTTGTCATAACACTATATCTGATGCATCATACAGCACACACTGTTTGTCATAACACTATATCTGATGCATCATACAGCACACACTGTTTGTCATAACACTATATCTGATGCATCATACAGCACACACTGTTTGTCATAACACTATATCTGATGCATCATACAGCACACACTGTTTGTCATAACACTATATCTGATGCATCATACAGCACACACTGTTTGTCATAACACTATATCTGATGCATCATACAGAACACACTGTTTGTCATAACACTATATCTGATGCATCATACAGCACACACTGTTTGTCATAACACTATATCTGATGCATCATACAGCACACACTGTCATAACACTATATATGATGCATCATACAGCACACACTGTTTGTCATCACACTATATATGATGCATCATACAGAACACACTGTTTGTCATAACACTATATCTGATGCATCATACAGCACACACTGTTTGTCATAACACTATATCTGATGCATCATACAGCACACACTGTTTGTCATCACACTATATCTGATGCATCATACAGCACACACTGTTTGTCATAACACTATATCTGATGCATCATACAGCACACACTGGTTGTCATAACACTATATCTGATGCATCATACAGCACACACTGTTTGTCATCACACTATATCTGATGCATCATACAGCACACACTGTTTGTCATAACACTATATCTGATGCATCATACAGCACACACTGTTTGTCATCACACTATATCTGATGCATCATACAGCACACACTGTTTGTCATCACACTATATCTGATGCATCATACAGCACACACTGGTTGTCATAACACTATATCTGATGCATCATACAGCACACACTGTTTGTCATCACACTATATCTGATGCATCATACAGCACACACTGTCATAACACTATATATGATGCATCATACAGAACACACTGTTTGTCATCACACTATATCTGATGCATCATAGAGCACACACTGTTTGTCATCACACTATATCTGATGCATCATACAGCACACACTGTCATCACACTATATCTGATGCATCATACAGCACACACTGTTTGTCATAACACTATATATGATGCATCATACAGCACACACTGTTTTTGTCATAACACTATATCTGATGCATCATACAGCACACACTGTTTGTCATCACACTATATCTGATGCATCATACAGCACACACTGTCATAACACTATATCTGATGCATCATAGAGCACACACTGGTTGTCAT
Source organism: Phymorhynchus buccinoides (assembly GCA_017654935.2). Lineage (NCBI taxonomy): Eukaryota > Metazoa > Mollusca > Gastropoda > Neogastropoda > Raphitomidae > Phymorhynchus > Phymorhynchus buccinoides. The sequence goes on from JAGGCT020004145.1 coordinate 415,608, forward strand.
CACACTATATCTGATGCATCATACAGCACACACTGTCATAACACTATATATGATGCATCATACAGCACACACTGTTTGTCATAACACTATATCTGATGCATCATACAGCACACACTGTTTGTCATCACACTATATCTGATGCATCATACAGCACACACTGTTTGTCATAACACTATATCTGATGCATCATACAGCACACACTGTTTGTCATCACACTATATCTGATGCATCATACAGCACACACTGTCATCACACTATATCTGATGCATCATAGAGCACACACTGTTTGTCATCACACTATATCTGATGCATCATACAGCACACACTGTCATAACACTATATATGATGCATCATACAGCACACACTGTTTGTCATCACACTATATCTGATGCATCATACAGCACACACTGTTTGTCATCACACTATATCTGATGCATCATACAGCACACACTGTTTGTCATCACACTATATCTGATGCATCATAGAGCACACACTGTTTGTCATAACACTATATCTGATGCATCATACAGCACACACTGTCATCACACTATATCTGATGCATCATACAGCACACACTGTCATAACACTATATCTGATGCATCATACAGCACACACTGTTTGTCATAACACTATATCTGATGCATCATACAGCACACACTGTTTGTCATAACACTATATCTGATGCATCATACAGCACACACTGTTTGTCATAACACTATATCTGATGCATCATACAGCACACACTGTTTGTCATCACACTATATCTGATGCATCATACAGCACACACTGTCATAACACTATATCTGATGCATCATACAGCACACACTGTTTGTCATCACACTATATCTGATGCATCATACAGCACACACTGTTGTCATAACACTATATCTGATGCATCATACAGCACACACTGTTTGTCATAACACTATATATGATGCATCATACAGCACACACTGTCATAACACTACATATGATGCATCATACAGCACACACTGTTTGTCATAACACTATATATGATGCATCATACAGCACACACTGTTTGTCATAACACTATATCTGATGCATCATACAGCACACACTGTTTGTCATAACACTATATCTGATGCATCATACAGCACACACTGTTTGTCATAATACTATATATGATGCATCATACAGCACACACTGTCATAACACTATATCTGATGCATCATACAGAACACACACTGTTTGTCATCACACTATACTCTGATGAGTATTATATACAACACAGGAAGCCTCACCTCGTCCCTCAACACTCGTCTAGCATAGTCCCCCTCCACTGTGGCAGCGTGTTTCTACAATACACACTGTGTCATATCTACAATACACACTGTGTCATATCTACAATACACACTGTGTCATATCTACAATACACACTGTGTCATATCTACAATACACACTGTGTCATATCTACAATACACACTGTGTCATATCTACAATACACACTGTGTCATATCTACAATACACACTGTGTCATATCTACAATACACACTGTCATATCTACAATACACACTGTGTCATATCTACAATACACACTGTCATATCTACAATACACAGTGTCATATCTACAATACACACTGTGTCATATCTACAATACACACTGTGTCATATCTACAATACACACTGTGTCACAATCACACAGGAAGCCTCACCTCGTCCCTCAACACTCGTCTAGCATAGTCCCCCTCCACTGTGGCAGCGTGTTTCTTGGCAAAGGCCTCCACACCTGATCTGTCCTTCTGCTTTACCAGAGTCTGTACAGAGCATAGAGATACACAGATAGAGATAGATAGATAGATAGAGATACACAGATAGAGATGGATAGATAGATACACAGATATAGATAGATAGATAGATAGATACACAGATAGAGATGGATAGATAGATACACAGATATCTAGATAGATAGATATTAGATACACAGATAGAGATAGATAGAGATACACAGAGATAGATAGATACACAGATAGAGATAGATAGAGATACACAGATAGAGATGGATAGATAGATACACAGATAGAGATAGATACAGTGTAGATAGATAGAGAATGGATAGACGATGACACATAGAGGTGGTGTGCTTCCTGGCCTCCACCCCTGGCCTGTCCTTCTGCTTCACCAGAGTGTACAGAGCATAGAGATACACAGATAGAGATAGATAGATAGATAGACACAGATAGAGATGGACATCGATAGATAGATAGATAGATACACAGATAGAGATATATAGAGATAGATAGATAGAGATTGATAGATACACAGATAGAGAGGATAGATAGATAGATCGACAGATATAGAAAGATAGATAGATAGATAGAGAGATACACAGATAGAGATAGATAGATACATAGATAGATACATACACAGATAGATAGATAGAGATGATACATAGATAGATAGATAGATAGAGATATAGACAGATAGAGATGATAGATAGATAGATAGATAGATAGATAGATAGCGACACATATAGATAGACTACACAGAAAGATAGATAGAGATACACAGATAGAGATGAGATAGATAGACAGATAGATAGATAGAGATACACAGATAGAGATATATAGAGATAGCGATACACAGATAGAGATAGCGATGATCGATAGATAGATAGACATAGAGATACATACAGATAGAGATAGATAGATAGATACACAGATATATAGATAGCGATACACAGATAGAGATACGACAGATAGAGATAGATAGAGATACACAGATAGATAGATAGCGATACACAGATAGATAGTGATACAGAGATAGATAGATAGATATACACAGATAGATAGATAGCGATACACAGATAGATAGTGATACACAGATAGAGATACACAGATAGAGATAGATAGACATACACAGAAAGATAGCGATACACAGATAGAGATACACAGATAGAGATAGATAGACAGAGATAGATAGACATACACAGATAGAGATACAAAGATAGATAGCGATACACAGATAGATAGCGATACACAGATAGATAGCGATACACAGATAGATAGATAGATAGCGATACACAGATAGATAGATAGATAGCGATACACAGATAGATAGATAGATAGCGATACACAGATAG
>JAGGCT020004145.1:419207-439207 GCA_017654935.2 Phymorhynchus buccinoides
AACAAGCCCCTGACTAATGGAAGTAACAATGGTATAGACTGTGCAGTAGGCTTCATCCATTACCTTCTTAACAAGCCCCTGACTAATGGAAGTAATAATGGTATAGACCGTGCAGTAGGCTTCATCCATTACCTTCCAAACAAGCCCCTGACTAATGGAAGTAACAATGGTATAGACCGTGCAGTAGGCTTCATCCATTACCTTCTTAACAAGCCCCTGACTAATGGAAGTAACAATGGTATAGACCGTGCAGTAGGCTTCATCCATTACCTTCCAAACAAGCCCCTGACTAATGGAAGTAACAATGGTATAGACCGTGCAGTAGGCTTCATCCATTACCTTCCAAACAAGCTATGAGCCCCTGACTGTATAGGACAGTAACAATGCGTACTACGACCCGTCGCAGCCCCTAGGCCTTCATCCATTACCTTCCGAACAAGCCCCTGACTAATGGAAGTAACAATGGTATAGACTGTGCAGTAGGCTTCATCCATTACCTTCCGAACAAGCCCCTGACTAATGGAAGTAACAATGGTATATGTACCGTGCCATTAGGCTATTCATCCACAGAGCGCTTCGGTAAAGCAAGCCCCTGACTAATGTGAAGTAACAATGGTAGTATTGTACCGGGTGCAGCATAGTGCTTCATCCATTACCTTCTAAACAAGCCCCTGACTAATGGAAGTAACAATGGTATAGACCGGTGCATTATTGCTTCATCCTAATTCATTCCTTCCTATACAGCAAGTCCCCTGACTAATGGAAGTAAACAATGGTATATGACAGTGCAGTAGGCTTCATTCGCATTATCCTTACCAAACAAGCCCCTGACTAATGGAAGTAACAATGGTATAGACAGTGCAGTAGGCTTCATCCATTACCTTCTAAACAAGCCCCTGACTAATGGAAGTAACAATGGTATAGACCATGCAGTAGGCTTTCATCCCATTACCGTTCTAAAACAAAGCCCCTGACTAATGGAAGTAACAATGGTATAGACAGTGCAGTAGGCTTCATCCATTACCTTCTAAACAAGCCGTTGACTAATGGAAGTAACAATGGTATAGACCGTGCAGTAGGCTTATCCTTCCTTCTAAACAAGCTCCTGACTACTGGAAGTACAATGATAGATGTGCTAGGCTCATCCTTACCTCCTAACACGCCCCTGACTAATATCTGTAAAATCTGCCATAGACCATGCAGTAGGCTTCATCCATTACCTTCTAAACAAGCCCCTGACTAAAAATAAGTAACAATGGTATAGACTAGTGCATATCGGCTTCATCCATTATGCTTCTAAACAAGCGCCTGACTAATGGAAGTAACGGGGGTCATAGAAAGTGCAGTAGGCTTCATCCATTACCTTCCAAACAAGCCCCTGACTAATGGAAGTAACAATGGTATTTGACTGTGCAGTAGGCGTTCAATCCATTACCCTTCTAAACAAGCCGCCTGGACTAATTCGGAAGTAACAATGGTATAACGAAGCTGTCTCACGTAGGCTTCATCTCCATTGCCCTTCTAAACAAGCCCCTGACTAGATGGAAGTAACAATGGTATAGACTGTGCAGTAGGCTTCATCCATTACCTTCTAAACAAGCCCCTGACTAATGGAAGTAACAATGGTATAGACCGTGCAGTAGGCTTCATCCATTACCTTCTAAACATAGCCCCTGAACTAATGGAAGTTGAACAATGGTATAGTACCTGTGTGCAGTAGGGCTTTGCATCCATTACCATTCTAAACAAGCTCCCTGACTAATGCTAAGGTAACAATGGTATAGACCGTGCATTAAAAAAAAAAAAGCCCTTTTTTGTTTCATCCATTACCTTCCAAACAAGCCGCCTGAACCTAATGGAAGTAACAATGGTATAGTACCGTGCAGGTAGGCTTCATTCCATTTCCTTCCAAACAAGCCCCTGTAGCTAATGGAAGTAATAATGGTATAGTTAGGAGGACCTGGTGCAGTAGGCTTCAATCTCATTATACCCTTCTGAACAAGCCCCTTGCGCCTAATGGAAGTAATACATGGTATAGACCGTGCAGTAGGCTTCATCCATTACCTTCCAAACAAGCCCCTGACTAATGGAAGTAACAATGGTATAGACAGTAGGTGTAGGCGTGTCATCCATTACCTTCCAAACAAGCCCCTGTACTCATGGAAGTAATAATGGTATAGACCGTGCAGTAGGCTTCATCCATTACCTTCTTAACAAGCCCCTGACTAATGGAAGTAACAATGGTATAGACTGTGCAGTAGGCTTCATCCATTACCTTCCACGCAATCGCCACGTTCTGACATCACAATGGCCGAAGTTGCTCGTGTATGGGTTATATGACTGTGCAGTTAGAGCTTCATGGTACTACCAGTCCTAATTACCTTCTTAACAAGCCCCTGACTAATGGAAGTAACAATGGTATAGACTGTGCAGTAGGCTTCATCCATTACCTTCTTAACAAGCCCCTGACTAATGGAAGTAACAATGGTATAGACTGTGCAGTAGGCTTCATCCATTACCTTCTTAACAAGCCCCTGACTAATGGAAGTAACAATGGTATAGACCGTGCAGTAGGCTTCATCCATTACCTTCTTAACAAGCCCCTGACTAATGGAAGTAATAATGGTATAGACCCTGCAGTAGGCTTCATCCATTACCTTCTGAACAAGCCCCTGACTAATGGAAGTAACAATGGTATAGACTGTGCAGTAGGCTTCATCCATTACCTTCTAAACAAGCCCCTGACTAATGGAAGTAACAATGGTATAGACTGTGCAGTAGGCTTCATCCATTACCTTCTTAACAAGCCCCTGACTAATGGAAGTAACAATGGTATAGACTGTGCAGTAGGCTTCATCCATTACCTTCTTAACAAGCCCCTGACTAATGGAAGTAACAATGGTATAGACTGTGCAGTAGGCTTCATCCATTACCTTCTTAACAAGCCCCTGACTAATGGAAGTAACAATGGTATAGACTGTGCAGTAGGCTTCATCCATTACCTTCTTAACAAGCCCCTGACTAATGGAAGTAACAATGGTATAGACAGTGCAGTAGGCTTCATCCATTACCTTCTTAACAAGCCCCTGACTAATGGAAGTAACAATGGTATAGACTGTGCAGTAGGCTTCATCCATTACCTTCTTAACAAGCCCCTGACTAATGGAAGTAACAATGGTATAGACTGTGCAGTAGGCTTCATCCATTACCTTCTGAACAAGCCCCTGACTAATGGAAGTAACAATGGTATAGACTGTGCAGTAGGCTTCATCCATTACCTTCTTAACAAGCCCCTGACTAATGGAAGTAACAATGGTATAGACAGTGCATTAGGCTTCATCCATTACCTTCTTAACAAGCCCCTGACTAATGGAAGTAACAATGGTATAGACAGTGCAGTAGGCTTCATCCATTACCTTCTTAACAAGCCCCTGACTAATGGAAGTAACAATGGTATAGACAGTGCAGTAGGCTTCATCCATTACCTTCTTAGCGTCGAGCCGCGTGACTAATGGTCGCGCGCTATGCGACAATGTGTATAGACCGTGCAGTAGGTCTCAACATCCATTACCTTCTTAACAAGCCTCCGCCCCTACTAATTGGATGAGTAACTAATGGTATAGATCTGTGCAGTAGGCTTCAATCCATTGAAGAAACTTCTAACCAAGCCCCTGAACTAATGGTCGTACACAATGGTCATAGACTGGTGCAGTAGGCTTCATCCATTACTCTTGCTTAACTAAGCCCCTGACACATGGTATAGAACCCCCCGCCCCAAAGTGCAGTAGGCTTCCTCCATGTACTGTCCAAAGCAAGGCCCCTGCCTACTGGTAAGTACAATGGTATAAGACTGTGCCAGTAGGTCTCCATCCATACCGCTTCTTAAACAAGCCCCTGACTACTATGGACTCAGTCGTAAATCTAATGGTATAGACCGTAGCGCGGTAGTCTTCATATCCATTTACCCTTCTTAACAAGCCCCTTACTAATGGAAGTAACAATGGTATAGGACAGTGTAGGTAGCTTTCATACCATTTCCTTCTTCCAAACAAGCCCCTGAACAAATGGAACATAATAATGGTATAGACCGTGCAGTGGCTTTGTCCTTACCTTGCTGAACAAGCCCTGACTAATGTGATAACAATGGGTTAGGGACAGTGCTATGTATGGCTTCTAATCCATTACCGTGTCTTAACACGCCCCTGACTAGATAGATGGAAGCTAATAATGGTAATAGACCGTGCAGTACAGGCTTCTGCCCCTTACCATTCCAAACAAGCCCCTGTACTAATGGACAGTACTAATGGTATAGACCTATGCGAACTAGGTACTTCACAATGCCATTAGCCTTCTAAACAATGCCCGCTAACTAATGGTAAGTAGCCATTGTATAGACTGTGCTAGTAGGCTTCATCCATTACCTTCGTTAAGCACTCCCCTGACTAATGGAAAGTAACAATGGTATAGTGACTGTGCGCGGGGTAGTGCGTCATCCATTACCTTCGCAGAACAAGCCCCTGACTAATGGAATTACTAATGGTCTAGACCGTTTGCAGTAGGCTACAAATCCATGTGCCGCTATTCTCAAAGCAGCCCCTGTGCGTAATGTAAGGAATAATGGTATCAGACCCTGCCAGTAGGCTTCATTCCATTACCTTCTGGAACAAGCCCCTGACTAATGGTAAGTTCAGCAAATGGTATAGTCCCGTGCAGTAGGGCTTCATCCATTACCTTCTTAACAAGCCCCTGACTAATGGAAGTAACAATGGTATAGACTGTGCAGTAGGCTTCATCCATTACCTTCTTAACAAGCCCCTGACTAATGGAAGTAACAATGGTATAGACTGTGCAGTAGGCTTCATCCATTACCTTCTTAACAAGCCCCTGACTAATGGAAGTAACAATGGTATAGACTGTGCAGTAGGCTTCATCCATTACCTTCTTAACAAGCCCCTGACTAATGGAAGTAACAATGGTATAGACTGTGCAGTAGGCTTCATCCATTACCTTCTTAACAAGCCCCTGACTAATGGAAGTAACAATGGTATAGACTGTGCAGTAGGCTTCATCCATTACCTTCTTAACAAGCCCCTGACTAATGGAAGTAACAATGGTATAGACTGTGCAGTAGGCTTCATCCATTACCTTCTTAACAAGCCCCTGACTAATGGAAGTAACAATGGTATAGACTGTGCAGTAGGCTTCATCCATTACCTTCAAAACAAGCCCCTGACTAATGGAAGTAACAATGGTATAGACTGTGCAGTAGGCTTCATCCATTACCTTCCGAACAAGCCCCTGACTAATGGAAGTAACAATGGTATAGACTGTGCAGTAGGCTTCATCCATTACCTTCCGAACAAGCCCCTGACTAATGGAAGTAATAATGGTATAGACCGTGCAGTAGGCTTCATCCATTACCTTCTTAACAAGCCCCTGACTAATGGAAGTAACAATGGTATAGACCGTGCATTAGGCTTCATCCATTACCTTCCAAACAAGCCCCTGACTAATGGAAGTAACAATGGTATAGACAGTGCAGTAGGCTTCATCCATTACCTTCTAAACAAGCCCCTGACTAATGGAAGTAACAATGGTATAGACAGTGCAGTAGGCTTCATCCATTACCTTCCGAACAAGCCCTTCACTCTCTCTCTGTATCTGTCCTTGTCTGTCAGTCTGTATCTGTGCTTGATAAAAAGCGCTATATATGTATCCGTTTATTATTAAGTGTTATATATACCTTTAGGCGGTCAGCAGTTGTATTCTATCTGAGAACAAAAATCACTCCTGGCTTTGGCTCTGGCACTAACAGCTGTCCATAGGTACTGCCTCTCTGGAACCTGTCATCATCATCTTCATCAAAATCATCATCATCATCATCCCTTGGCTTTGGCTCTGGCACTAACAGCTGTCCATAGGTACTGCCTCTCTGGAACCGGTCATCATCATCATCATCATCAATCATGCATCTCATCACGCGGACATGTCCCTGAACTTTCGCTCTGGCACTAACAGCGCTGCTCCATAGGTTACTAGCCATCTCTGGAAACCTGTCATCTTCATCATCAGGCACGCATCATCATCATCATCCCTTTGCTTTGGCCTCTGTCACTAACAGCTGTCCATAGGTACGTTTGACTCTCTGGCACCTGTCATCATTCATCATCACCCATCATCATCATCCTCCCTTGTGCTTTCGGCTCTGGCAACTATACAGCTGTCCATAGGTACTGCCACTTTCTCTTCTGGAACTGCATCATCATCATCATCAATCATCGCACATCATCATCACCCTTGAACTTTTGCTCTAGGCACTAACATCTGTGGTCCGATAGGTACTGCTCTCTCTGGACTCTGCTCAGCATCATCATCATCATCTATCAAAGTCATCTGCTTGGCTTTGGCCTCTGAGCTACTAACTGATCTGTCCATAGTATACTGGCCTCTACTGAACCTGATACATCATCATCAACGTACGCTGCCGCACACATCACACACACATGCACATACGCATACATGCATGCACACTCACACACAATTATTTATACGAGAGTAAAATAGTTACAAAATGAAAATTCTAAGAAGAAACATAGACCACATTCACATTCTCAATCAAGTTTGGATGCAATACTGCAACTTGAAATAAAATCATACTGCCATCGACACATACCAATTACATGACTAATTATAATAAACAAATTTTGCAAGAACAAAGATGCTGCCACCCTTCCACCTAATTTACAAGCATTTAAAATTGTACAAGACATAGACATTCTCTAGACCTGTTTACCCCTATTTTTGCAAAGTTGTAATTTCTGATGACTTTTCACCGCATCGTTTCAAAAGCTTTGCTTACCGACGCAATTGTAGTTTTTGTAATTTACATGTATATTTAGGAAAAATTTTCCCAATATTTTTTCTTCGTAGCTGTATTTACCGTAATTTGACTTTCCCCCCGTAAAAATTACGGCAAAATCGGGATGGTAAGCAGGTCTGCATTCTACATGCAACTTACGAATGATAAAATAATTGCAAATCAAATTTTTGGTACAAGATTTCTGCAATGAAACGGACCCCCCACCCATCATCATCACACACAGCAACGCTAGAGCATGAAAGGACAGTGGCATGACAGCTAAGGCTTCCTTCTGCCAATTCACCATCATCATCATCGCACACAGCAACGCTAGAGCATGAAAGGACAGTGGCATGACAGTTAAGGCTTCCTTCTGCCAATTCACCATCATCATCATCATCATCATCGCACACAGCAACGCTAGAGCATGAAAGGACAGTGGCATGACAGTTAAGGCTTCCTTCTGCCAATTCAAGGAGTGATTGTCTGGGGTTTGAATCCCAGCCTGCAGCTTTCTTTCCAGCTCGGCAGGAATTCAAGGAGTGATTGTCTGGGGTTTGAATCCCACCCTTCAGCTTTCTTTCCAGCTCGGCAGGACAATCGAAGTCCTTAGGATAGAAACTTGGACCAAGTCTGACCTGTGCGTTATACACAAGTAAAAACCCACGGCAGTGAAAATTTTAAGGAGAATCCCACTGCCTGGTATGAACTTAGACCAAGTCTGACCCCTGCGCTATACACATGTAAAAACTCACGGCAGTGAAAACTCAAAGGAGACTCCCACTGCCTGGTATGAACCAAACTGACAGCTAAACTTCCTGAGTCCATCCCCACCGCCCTCCAGATAAAAGAAAAGGGTGGCGCTGGATTAACGGAGACAAACTCCATGCGGGAGCAGCCCAAATTTCACAGTCTCAGTGACTAAAATATAACACATGTAAAATACACAAATACAATCCTGACCAACAGAAAAAAACCCATTATGCAATTAAAAATAATAGACTAAAATATAACACATGTAGAAAACACTAATACAATCCTGACCAACAGAAAATACCATTATGACATTTTATGTAACTAAAAACAATAATCCTCCAACTACCATTTCAAATGTTCTTGCTGGGATAGAACCCACACACTGTAGAGTGTCACAGACACCTGTGTCAATATTTCACACAATGTCCACAAAGCAACAGACAGACAAACAACTATTAAAAAAAAATCCTCCATGGCAGAGGTACATAAAAAAAATATAAAAAATGTCTGACTTACGTTGTGTCTCTTCTTGATGGCCAGGGGACTGGCTAGATTGTTCTGCAACACAGGCACGGTGACACAACGCATGTTAGCACATGTAACACACACACACACGGTGACACAACGCATGTTAGCACATGTAACACAGACAGGGTGACACAACGCATGTTAGCACATGTAACACAGACACGGTGACACAACGCATGTTAGCACATGTAACACACACATGGTGACACAACGCATGTTAGCACATGTAACACAGACAGGGTGACACAACGCATGTTAGCACATGTAACACAGACAGGGTGACACAACGCATGTTAGCACATGTAACACAGACAGGGTGACACAACGCATGTTAGCACATGTAACACAGACAGGGTGACACAACGCATGTTAGCACATGTAACACAGACAAGGTGACACAACGCATGTTAGCACATGTAACACAGACAAGGTGACACAACGCATGTTAGCACATGTAACACAGACAAGGTGACACAACGCATGTTAGCACATGTAACACAGACAAGGTGACACAACGCATGTTAGCACATGTAACACAGACAAGGTGACACAACGCATGTTAGCACATGTAACACAGACAAGGTGCACATGTAACACAACAAGGTGACATGTTAGCACATGTAACACAGACAAGGTGACACAACGCATGTTAGCACATGTAACACAGACAAGGTGACACAACGCATGTTAGCACATGTAACACAGACAAGGTGACACAACGCATGTTAGCACATGTAACACAGACAAGGTGACACAACGCATGTTAGCACATGTAACACAGACAAGGTGACACAACGCATGTTAGCACATGTAACACAGACAAGGTGACACAACGCATGTTAGCACATGTAACACAGACAAGGTGACACAACGCATGTTAGCACATGTAACACAGACAAGGTGACACAACGCATGTTAGCACATGTAACAGACACAAGGTGACACAACGCATGTTAGCACATGTAACACAGACAAGGTGACACAACGCATGTTAGCACATGTAACACAGACAAGGTGACACAACGCATGTTAGCACATGTAACACAGACAAGGTGACACAACGCATGTTAGCACATGTAACACAGACAAGGTGACACAACGCATGTTAGCACATGTAACACAGACAAGGTGACACAACGCATGTTAGCACATGTAACACAGACAAGGTGACACAACGCATGTTAGCACATGTAACACAGACAAGGTGACACAACGCATGTTAGCACATGTAACACAGACAAGGTGACACAACGCATGTTAGCACATGTAACACAGACAAGGTGACACAACGCATGTTAGCACATGTAACACAGACAAGGTGACACAACGCATGTTAGCACATGTAACACAGACAAGGTGACACAACGCATGTTAGCACATGTAACACAGACAAGGTGACACAACGCATGTTAGCACATGTAACACAGACAAGGTGACACAACGCATGTTAGCACATGTAACACAGACAAGGTGACACAACGCATGTTAGCACATGTAACACAGACAAGGTGACACAACGCATGTTAGCACATGTAACACAGACAAGGTGACACAACGCATGTTAGCACATGTAACACAGACAAGGTGACACAACGCATGTTAGCACATGTAACACAGACAAGGTGACACAACGCATGTTAGCACATGTAACACAGACAAGGTGACACAACGCATGTTAGCACATGTAACACAGACAAGGTGACACAACGCATGTTAGCACATGTAACACAGACAAGGTGACACAACGCATGTTAGCACATGTAACACACACAAGGTGACACAACGCATGTTAGCACATGTAACACAGACAAGGTGACACAACGCATGTTAGCACATGTAACACAGACAAGGTGACACAACGCATGTTAGCACATGTAACACACAAGGTGACACAACGCATGTTAGCACATGTAACACAGACAAGGTGACACAACGCATGTTAGCACATGTAACACAGACAAGGTGACACAACGCATGTTAGCACATGTAACACACACAACGGTGACACAACGCATGTTAGCACATGTAACACACACAAGGTGACACAACGCATGTGACACAACGCATGTTAGCACATGTAACACAGACAAGGTGACACAACGCATGTTAGCACATGTAACACAGACAAGGTGACACAACGCATGTTAGCACATGTAACACAGACAAGGTGACACAACGCATGTTAGCACATGTAACACAGACAAGGTGACACAACGCATGTTAGCACATGTAACACAGACAAGGTGACACAACGCATGTTAGCACATGTAACACAGACAAGGTGACACAACGCATGTTAGCACATGTAACACAGACAAGGTGACACAACGCATGTTAGCACATGTAACACAGACAAGGTGACACAACGCATGTTAGCACATGTAACACAGACAAGGTGACACAACGCATGTTAGCACATGTAACACAGACAGGGTGACACAACGCATGTTAGCACATGTAACACAGACAAGGTGACACAACGCATGTTAGCACATGTAACACAGACAAGGTGACACAACGCATGTTAGCACATGTAACACAGACAAGGTGACACAACGCATGTTAGCACATGTAACACAGACAAGGTGACACAACGCATGTTAGCACATGTAACACAGACACGGTGACACAACGCATGTTAGCACATGTAACACAGACAAGGTGACACAACGCATGTTAGCACATGTAACACAGACAAGGTGACACAACGCATGTTAGCACATGTAACACAGACAAGGTGACACAACGCATGTTAGCACATGTAACACAGACAAGGTGACACAACGCATGTTAGCACATGTAACACAGACAAGGTGACACAACGCATGTTAGCACATGTAACACAGACAAGGTGACACAACGCATGTTAGCACATGTAACACAGACAAGGTGACACAACGCATGTTAGCACATGTAACACAGACAAGGTGACACAACGCATGTTAGCACATGTAACACAGACAAGGTGACACAACGCATGTTAGCACATGTAACACAGACAAGGTGACACAACGCATGTTAGCACATGTAACACAGACAAGGTGACACAACGCATGTTAGCACATGTAACACAGACAAGGTGACACAACGCATGTTAGCACATGTAACACAGACAAGGTGACACAACGCATGTTAGCACATGTAACACAGACAAGGTGACACAACGCATGTTAGCACATGTAACACAGACAAGGTGACACAACGCATGTTAGCACATGTAACACAGACAAGGTGACACAACGCATGTTAGCACATGTAACACAGACAAGGTGACACAACGCATGTTAGCACATGTAACACAGACAACGGTGACACAACGCATGTTAGCACATGTAACACAGACAAGGTGACACAACGCATGTTAGCACATGTAACACAGACAAGGTGACACAACGCATGTTAGCACATGTAACACAGACAAGGTGACACAACGCATGTTAGCACATGTAACACAGACAAGGTGACACAACGCATGTTAGCACATGTAACACAGACAAGGTGACACAACGCATGTTAGCACATGTAACACAGACAAGGTGACACAACGCATGTTAGCACATGTAACACAGACAAGGTGACACAACGCATGTTAGCACATGTAACACAGACAAGGTGACACAACGCATGTTAGCACATGTAACACAGACAAGGTGACACAACGCATGTTAGCACATGTAACACAGACAAGGTGACACAACGCATGTTAGCACATGTAACACAGACAAGGTGACACAACGCATGTTAGCACATGTAACACAGACAAGGTGACACAACGCATGTTAGCACATGTAACACAGACAAGGTGACACAACGCATGTTAGCACATGTAACACAGACAAGGTGACACAACGCATGTTAGCACATGTAACACAGACAAGGTGACACAACGCATGTTAGCACATGTAACACAGACAAGGTGACACAACGCATGTTAGCACATGTAACACAGACAAGGTGACACAACGCATGTTAGCACATGTAACACAGACAAGGTGACACAACAAGGTGACATGTTAGCACATGTAACACAGACAAGGTGACACAACGCATGTTAGCACATGTAACACAGACAAGGTGACACAACGCATGTTAGCACATGTAACACAGACAAGGTGACACAACGCATGTTAGCACATGTAACACAGACAAGGTGACACAACGCATGTTAGCACATGTAACACAGACAAGGTGACACAACACATGTTAGCACATGTAACACAGACAAGGTGACACAACACATGTTAGCACATGTAACACAGACAAGGTGACACAACGCATGTTAGCACATGTAACACAGACAAGGTGACACAACGCATGTTAGCACATGTAACACAGACAAGGTGACACAACGCATGTTAGCACATGTAACACACACAAACACACACAAGGTGACACAACGCATGTTAGCACATGTAACACAGACAAGGTGACACAACGCATGTTAGCACATGTAACACAGACAAGGTGACACAACGCATGTTAGCACATGTAACACAGACAAGGTGACACAACGCATGTTAGCACATGTAACACAGACAAGGTGACACAACGCATGTTAGCACATGTAACACACACAAGGTGACACAACGCATGTTAGCACATGTAACACAGACAAGGTGACACAACGCATGTTAGCACATGTAACACAGACAAGGTGACACAACGCATGTTAGCACATGTAACACAGACAAGGTGACACAACATGTTAGCACATGTAACACACACAAGGTGACACAACACATGTTAGCACATGTAACACACACAAGGTGACACAAACTGTTAGCACATGTAACACAGACAAGGTGACACAACGCATGTTAGCACATGTACACACACACACAACGCATGTTAGCACATGTAACACACACACGTGACACAACGCATGTTAGCACATGTAACACAGACAAGGTGACACAACGCATGTTAGCACATGTAACACACACACGGTGACACAACGCATGTTAGCACATGTAACACAGACAAGGTGACACAACGCATGTTAGCACATGTAACACAGACAAGGTGACACAACGCATGTTAGCACATGTAACACAGACAAGGTGACACAACGCATGTTAGCACATGTAACACAGACACAGGTGACACAACGCATGTTAGCACATGTAACACAGACAAGGTGACACAACGCATGTTAGCACATGTAACACAGACAAGGTGACACAACGCATGTTAGCACATGTAACACAGACACAACGGTTAGCACATGTAACAACACGCACAACGCATGTTAGCACATGTAACACAGACAAGGTGACACAACGCATGTTAGCACATGTAACACACAAGGTGACACAAGGTGACACACGTTAGCACATGTAACACAGACAAGGTGACACAACGCATGTTAGCACATGTAACACAGACAAGGTGACACAACGCATGTTAGCACATGTAACACAGACAAGGTGACACAACGCATGTTAGCACATGTAACACAGACAAGGTGACACAACACATGTTAGCACATGTAACACAGTACAAGGTGACACAACGCATGTTAGCACATGTAACACAGACAAGGTGACACAACGCATGTTAGCACATGTAACACAGACAAGGTGACACAACGGTTAGCACATGTAACACAGACAAGGTGACACAACGCATGTTAGCACATGTAACACAGACAAGGTGACACAACGCATGTTAGCACATGTAACACAGACAAGGTGACACAACGCATGTTAGCACATGTAACACAGACAAGGTGACACAACGCATGTTAGCACATGTAACACACACAAGGTGACACAACGCATGTTAGCACATGTAACACAGACAAGGTGACACAACGCATGTTAGCACATGTAACACAGACAAGGTGACACAACGCATGTTAGCACATGTAACACAGACACACGGTGACACAACGCATGTTAGCACATGTAACACAGACAAGGTGACACAACGCATGTTAGCACATGTAACACACACAAGGTGACACAACGCATGTTAGCACATGTAACACAGACAAGGTGACACAACGCATGTTAGCACATGTAACACAGACAAGGTGACACAACGCATGTTAGCACATGTAACACAGACAAGGTGACACAACGCATGTTAGCACATGTAACACAGACAAGGTGACACAACGCATGTTAGCACATGTAACACAGACACACGGTGACACAACACGGTGACATGTTAGCACATGTAACACAGACACACGGTGACACAACGCATGTTAGCACATGTAACACAGACACGGTGACACAACGCATGTTAGCACATGTAACACAGACAAGGTGACACAACGCATGTTAGCACATGTAACACAGACAAGGTGACACAACGCATGTTAGCACATGTAACACAGACAAGGTGACACAACGCATGTTAGCACATGTAACACACACAAGGTGACACAACGCATGTTAGCACATGTAACACAGACAAGGTGACACAACGCATGTTAGCACATGTAACACACACAAGGTGACACAACGCATGTTAGCACATGTAACACACACAAGGTGACACAACGCATGTTAGCACATGTAACACAGACAAGGTGACACAACGCATGTTAGCACATGTAACACAGACAAGGTGACAACGCATGTTAGCACATGTAACACAGACAAGGTGACACAACGCATGTTAGCACATGTAACACAGACAAGGTGACACAACGCATGTTAGCACATGTAACACAGACAAGGTGACACAACGCATGTTAGCACATGTAACACAGACAAGGTGACACAACGCATGTTAGCACATGTAACACAGACAAGGTGACACAACGCATGTTAGCACATGTAACACAGACAAGGTGACACAACGCATGTTAGCACATGTAACACAGACAAGGTGACACAACGCATGTTAGCACATGTAACACAGACAAGGTGACACAACGCATGTTAGCACATGTAACACACACAAGGTGACACAACGCATGTTAGCACATGTAACACAGACAAGGTGACACAACGCATGTTAGCACATGTAACACAGACACAGGTGACACAACGCATGTTAGCACATGTAACACAGACAAGGTGACACAACGCATGTTAGCACATGTAACACAGACAAGGTGACACAACGCATGTTAGCACATGTAACACAGCACAGGTGACACAACGCATGTTAGCACATGTAACACAGACAAGGTGACACAACGCATGTTAGCACATGTAACACACACAAGGTGACACAACGCATGTTAGCACATGTAACACAGACAAGGTGACACAACGCATGTTAGCACATGTAACACAGACAAGGTGACACAACGCATGTTAGCACATGTAACACAGACAAGGTGACACAACGCATGTTAGCACATGTAACACACACAAGGTGACACAACGCATGTTAGCACATGTAACACAGACACAGGTGACACAACGGTTAGCACATGTAACACAGACAAGGTGACACATGTTAGCACATGTTAGCACATGTAACACAGACACAGGTGACACAACGCATGTTAGCACATGTAACACAGACACAGGTGACACAAACGCATGTTAGCACATGTAACACAGACAAGGTGACACAACGCATGTTAGCACATGTAACACAGACAAGGTGACACAACGCATGTTAGCACATGTAACACAGACAAGGTGACACAACGCATGTTAGCACATGTAACACAGACAAGGTGACACAACGCATGTTAGCACATGTAACACAGACACAGGTGACACAACGCATGTTAGCACATGTAACACAGACAAGGTGACACAACGCATGTTAGCACATGTAACACAGACACGGTGACACAACGCATGTTAGCACATGTAACACAGACAAGGTGACACAACGCATGTTAGCACATGTAACACAGACAAGGGTGACACAACACATGTTAGCACATGTAACACAGACAAGGTGACACAACGCATGTTAGCACATGTAACACAGACAAGGTGACACAACGCATGTTAGCACATGTAACACAGACACAGGTGACACAACGCATGTTAGCACATGTAACACAGACAAGGTGACACAACGCATGTTAGCACATGTAACACAGACAAGGTGACACAACGCATGTTAGCACATGTAACACAGACAAGGTGACACAACGCATGTTAGCACATGTAACACAGACAAGGTGACACAACGCATGTTAGCACATGTAACACAGACAAGGTGACACAACGCATGTTAGCACATGTAACACAGACAAGGTGACACAACGCATGTTAGCACATGTAACACAGACAAGGTGACACAACGCATGTTAGCACATGTAACACAGACAAGGTGACACAACGCATGTTAGCACATGTAACACAGACAAGGTGACACAACGCATGTTAGCACATGTAACACACACAAGGTGACACAACACATGTTAGCACATGTAACACACACAAGGTGACACAACGCATGTTAGCACATGTAACACAGACAAGGTGACACAACACATGTTAGCACATGTAACACAGACAAGGTGACACAACGCATGTTAGCACATGTAACACAGACAAGGTGACACAACGCATGTTAGCACATGTAACACAGACAAGGTGACACAACGCATGTTAGCACATGTAACACAGACAAGGTGACACAACGCATGTTAGCACATGTAACACAGACAAGGTGACACAACGCATGTTAGCACATGTAACACACACGGTGACACAACGGTTAGCACATGTAACAACAAGGTGACATGTTAGCACATGTAACACAGACAAGGTGACACAACGCATGTTAGCACATGTAACACAGACACAGGTGACACAACGCATGTTAGCACATGTAACACAGACAAGGTGACACAACGCATGTTAGCACATGTAACACAGACACAGGTGACACAACGCATGTTAGCACATGTAACACAGACAAGGTGACACAACGCATGTTAGCACATGTAACACAGACAAGGTGACACAACGCATGTTAGCACATGTAACACAGACAAGGTGACACAACGCATGTTAGCACATGTAACACAGACAAGGTGACACAACGCATGTTAGCACATGTAACACAGACAAGGTGACACAACGCATGTTAGCACATGTAACACAGACACAGGTGACACAACGCATGTTAGCACATGTAACACACACAAGGTGACACAACGCATGTTAGCACATGTAACACACACAAGGTGACACAACGCATGTTAGCACATGTAACACAGACAAGGTGACACAACGCATGTTAGCACATGTAACACACACAAGGTGACACAACGCATGTTAGCACATGTAACACACACAAGGTGACACAACGCATGTTAGCACATGTAACACACACAAGGTGACACAACGCATGTTAGCACATGTAACACACACAAGGTGACACAAACTATGTTAGCACATGTAACACACACAAGGTGACACAAACATGTTAGCACATGTAACACAGACAAGGTGACACAACGCATGTTAGCACATGTAACACACACAAGGTGACACAAACTATGTTAGCACATGTAACACACACAAGGTGACACAACGCATGTTAGCACATGTAACACAGACAAGGTGACACAACGTATGTTAGCACATGTAACACACACAAGGTGACACAAACTATGTTAGCACATGTAACACACACAAGGTGACACAAAGTATGTTAGCACATGTAACACACACAAGGTGACACAAACTATGTTAGCACATGTAACACACACAAGGTGACACAACGCTATGTTAGCACATGTAACACAGACAAGGTGACACAAACTATGTTAGCAATGTAACACACACAGTTCAATGTAATACACACAGTTCAATGTAATACACACAGTTCAATGTAATACACACAGTTCAATGTAATACACACAATTTAATGTAATACACACAGTTCAATGTAATACACACAGTTCAATGTAATACACACAGTTCAATGTAATACACACAGTTCAATGTAATACACACAATTTAATGTAATACACACAGTTCAATGTAATACACACAATTTAATGTAATACACACAGTTCAATGTAATACACACAATTTAATGTAATACACACAGTTCAATGTAATACACACAATTCAATGTAATACACACAGTTCAATGTAATACACACAATTTAATGTAATACACACAGTTCAATGTAATACACACAGTTCAATGTAATACACACAGTTCAATGTAATACACCAAACCTAATGATTATAGATGACAGCCATTCAAACAACAAGCATAGCCGATGGTATAGTCACACCATTCAAACAACAAGCATAGCCGATGGCATAGTCACACCATTCAAACAACGAGCATAGCCGATGGCATAGTCACACCATTCAAATAACAAGCATAGCCGATGGCATAGTCACACCATTCAAATAACAAGCATAGCCGATGGCATAGTCGCACCATTCAAACAACGAGCATAGCCAATGGCATAGTCACACCATTCAAACAACAAGCATAGCTGATGGCATAGTCGCACCATTCAAACAACGAGCATAGCCGATGGTATAGTCACACCATTCAAACAACAAGCATAGCCAATGGCATAGTCGCACCATTCAAACAACAAGCATAGCCAATGGCATAGTCACACCATTCAAATTTCCCTTCGATATTTCCTATACCCATCTTACTGTCTGATAGTTTCAACCAACCAAAGAAAGAAAAATCATTTTGCATTCATTTTAAATTTTGTATTCACTCATGACAGACAGACAGATAGAAAGACACACACACACACACAGAGATAGACACACACACACACACAGACAGACAGACAGACACACGCATGCACGCACCTCCTGTAGATGGTAGTGGTACAGACTGCAGTAGAACAGTGTGGTGGTCAAGGGCATGCCGATCAAAGAAAATCGCCGAGGGAATTCCACAAACATGTGAGTTCTGCCCTCACGCTCCGCTCGCGAGTCTGAGTCCTGAAACACAGTCAATACATTTGAATCAGTCAGTAAAATGGCACGTTTCACTCACAAGTCTGAGTCCTGAGACAGCCGATACATGTGAATCAGTCAGTAAAATGGCACGTTTCACTCCCAAGTCCGAGTCCCATAACAGTCAATACATGTGAATCAGTCAGTAAAATGGCATGCTTCAATCACAAGTCTGAGTCCTGACACAGTCAATACATGTGAATCAGTCAGTAAAATGGCATGCTTCACTCACAAGTCTGAGTCCTGAAACAGCCAATAAATGTGAATCAGTCAGTAAAATGGCACGCCTCACTCACAAGTCTGAGTCCTGACACAGTCAATACATGTGAATCAGTCAGTAAAATGGCACGCCTCACTCACAAGTCTGAGTCCTGACAGCATCAAAACATACCCAGCCCCAAGCCATGATGCATAACAAAAATTATAATAAAAATACCAGACAGTTATTGGTCTGTCATACAGCCATGATGCATAACAAAAATTATAATAAAAATACCAGACAGTTATTGGTCTGTCATACAGCATCAGCTAAACCACACTGCTCTGCAGCTGTTCAACAACAGTCTTCTGTCATACAGCATCAGCTAAACCACACTGCTCTGCAGCTGTTTGTCTCCTGAACAACAGTCTTCTGTCATACAGCATCAGCTAAACCACACTGCTCTGTAGCTGTTTATGTCCTGAACAACAGTCTTCTGTCATACAGCATCAGCTAAACCACACTGCTCTGTAGCTGTTTGTCTCCTGAACAACAGTCTTCTGTCATACAGCATCAGCTAAACCACACTGCTCTGCAGCTGTTTGTCTCCTGAACAACAGTGATGTGTTAGGGTTAGGGTTATTGACCTCAATGGGCAGTTGACGCTCCAGTAGGTCGATGTGTTAGGGTTAGGGTTAGGGTGAATTTGCCTCAATGGGTAGTTGATGCTCCAGTATGTCGATGTGTTAGGGTTAGGGTTATTTACCTCAAAGGGCAG
>JAGGCT020004145.1:441707-452858 GCA_017654935.2 Phymorhynchus buccinoides
ATGTAGTAACAGATGCAAATACAGAAAATGAAGGCAAAAAAGCGGCTCTGAATGACGCTAATGTGGATTATGAGATATCTGATATAGAAATTATAAAAGCTATCAAGAAATTAAAAAAGAACAAGTCATCCGGAATAGATGGAATAAGGAATTAATTTCCGAAAGCTGGGATTTCAGAATTATTACCCACAATAAAAAACATATTTAATTTAATTTTAAAAGCCGGCCAATATCCAGATTTGTGGAAAAAAGGCCTTTCAGTTCCTATACATAAAGGGGGAGACAAAACAAACCCCAGCAATTACAGAGGAATCTCACTTAATTGTTCCTTAGGCAATGTTTTATGTCAAATACTAAACGCTCAAATAAACAAGTACTTAGAATCAAACAATTTGTTATCTAAGGAACAAGCAGGTTTTAGAAAAGGCCATAGAACTACGGATAATATCTTTATTTTAAAAAGTATTGTAGACCACACAATGAAATCGCGTAATGGCAGATTGTATGCATGCTTTGTTGACTTTCAGAAAGCGTTTGTCCCAATACAAATGTCCCATATGTGCCTTCCCAGGTCGAGAGGACGTAAAGCCCTAAATTTCGTTCAGAAAGCGTTTGATAATATTTCACACGAAGGACTATTAATAAAATTACAAAGATTTGGTATCAACGGTAAATGGTTTCATTTGGTTAAAAACATGCACACAAATACACAAATCTACTCAGCTGGAAAAAATGGAATTTGTCATTCAGTCTATATGCGAAGAGGAATTCTGCAAGGGAACTCACTAAGTCCAACATTATTCAATATGTTTATAGACGATTTAACAAACTGGCTTCCAAAAGATGATTCACCAACACTGGATCCTTCGAGCAATACATGTATATCTACTTTATTATATGCAGATGATCTTATACTCCTTGCAACATCTAAACAAGGTTTACAATTAAAATTAGATCAATTATACTTATATTGTAAGGAATGGGGGTTGCAAATTAACATTGAAAAAACTAAAGTAATAATATTTTCTAAAACAGAACCTAAAACTCGATTATTCTTTAAATGTGGTACAAAATTCATTGAAACAGCAGAACAATACAAATATCTCGGAATAATTTTTCATAGGTCAGGAAAACTTGATATGGCAGCAGAACATCTAAGCAAGCAAGGGAACAAAGCAACATATACCCTAAAAAGAACGTTTCAAAATGAAAATATTAATGATCAAATTGTTTTACAATTATTTGATAGTCTTGTGTCACCAATATTGATGTATGGTGCAGATATATGGCTACCTTTTTGCTTGAAGTTAAATGACAACTTTAGAAAACATGTTTAATCAATGCCTTTCAAACAAATTACCACATGAGCATACTCAACATAAGTTCTTCAAGCAAATTTTAGGAGTTCACAAAAAAGCTACAAACTTAGCTGTTATTGGAGAACTCGGAAGTTTGCCAATTAGCTTAACAATAATCAATCAGATTATAAAGTTCTGGTACCATATTTTAGAATCTAAAGACAACTCTCCTATCAAAATCATATACACGAACATGTTAAAGAATGAAGATCATCAAACACCTTGGTTTAAATTTGTCAAACAAATTCTTAACCTAATTGGATTGGAGCATGTTTGGAACAACCAGCATACTTTTAATATTAATAAGTTATGTCATGTTGTCCAAAATAAATTAAAAGCTGAATACATATTATTTTGGAAGAAAAGAAAATCAGAAACAGAATCAAAGCTTAAATTTGACAACAGTATTACTCAGAATATAGAATGGAACCATATTTAGCAAACTCTTTCATAAGATTTAACCAAAAACAATCATTATGTAAATTAAGAATTTCTTGTCACGACCTTAAAATAGAAAAAGGTAGATATACTAAAACTCCAAGGGAAAGAAGATTATGTTTGGAATGTAATGAAATCGAAGATGAAATTCATTTCTTAGATAATTGCATCAAATATGACGATATAAGAAAGCACTTTTTAAAACATGTTGAAGACAAATACAAAATACAAAACGCGCTACCAACCAATTTAATATCAAATGACAATGTTATCAGCGAGGTTGCGAAATATGTATATGAGTGTCAGCAGTTACTAAAGTAGATCAGGGAAAAAGTACAAACAAGAACAGAATGTTTGATGAAAAAGTTCATATTACAAATGCTTTGTTTCTTACATTTAGTGTTTCGTTGTTTATTTTATTTATTTTAGTGTCATATCAAACCTGTTACGGTTTTCAAAGACAATAAATATCTTAATCTGAATCTGAATCACACACACACACACACACACCGTAGACACACACACACACACACACACACATACCGTAGACAGGCTTTCAGCATGGATATTTTAGTGCAGTGGTCAGCAGTGCTACAGGCCAGCCTGTACTTCACCATCTGTAGAGAAAACACAGAACACCATATAAACAATTCACTGCATGGGACATCCACTTCACCATCTGTAGAGAAAACACAGAACACCATATAAACATGGGACATCCACTTCACCATCTGTAGAGAAAACACAGAACACCATATAAACATGGGACATCCACTTCACCATCTGTAGAGAAAACACAGAACACCATATAAGCAATTCACTGCATGGGACATCCATTTCACAACCCCTAAACACCTCCACCCAGTTCTAGGGGACAGAGACACAGAACACAGTATAAACATGGGACCATCCACTTCACAACCCCTAAACACCTCCACCCAGTTCTAGGGGACAGAGACACAGAACACAGTATAAACATGGAACCATCCACTTCACAACCCCTAAACACCTCCACCCAGTTCTAGGGGACAGAGACACAGAACACAGTATAAACATGGAACCATCCACTTCACAACCCCTAAACACCTCCACCCAGTTCTAGGGGACAGAGAGACAGAACACAGTATAAACATGGGACCATCCACTTCACAACCCCTAAACACCTCCACCCAGTTCTAGGGGACAGAGACACAGAACACAGTATAAACATGGAACCATCCACTTCACAACCCCTAAACACCTCCACCCAGTTCTAGGGGACAGAGACACAGAACACAGTATAAACATGGAACCATCCACTTCACAACCCCTAAACACCTCCACCCAGTTCTAGGGGACAGAGACACAGAACACAGTATAAACATGGAACCATCCACTTCACAACCCCTAAACACCTCCACCCAGTTCTAGGGGACAGAGAGACACAGAACACAGTATAAACATGGAACCATCCACTTCACAACCCCTAAACACCTCCACCCAGTTCTAGGGGACAGAGACACAGAACACAGTATAAACATGGAACCATCCACTTCACAACCCCTAAACACCTCCACCCAGTTCTAGGGGACAGAGAGACACAGAACACAGTATAAACATGGAACCATCCACTTCACAACCCCTAAACACCTCCACCCAGTTCTAGGGGACAGAGAGACACAGAACACAGTATAAACATGGAACCATCCACTTCACAACCCCTAAACACCTCCACCCAGTTCTAGGGGACAGAGAGACACAGAACACAGTATAAACATGGAACCATCCACTTCACAACCCCTAAACACCTCCACCCAGTTCTAGGGGACAGAGAGACACAGAACACAGTATAAACATGGAACCATCCACTTCACAACCCCTAAACACCTCCACCCAGTTCTAGGGGACAGAGAGACACAGAACACAGTATAAACATGGAACCATCCATTTCACAACCCCTAAACACCTCCACCCAGTTCTAGGGGACAGAGAGACACAGAACACAGTATAAACATGGGACCATCCACTTCACAACCCCTAAACACCTCCACCCAGTTCTAGGGGACAGAGACACAGAACACAGTATAAACATGGAACCATCCATTTCACAACCCCTAAACACCTCCACCCAGTTCTAGGGGACAGAGAGACACAGAACACAGTATAAACATGGAACCATCCACTTCACAACCCCTAAACACCTCCACCCAGTTCTAGGGGACAGAGACACAGAACACAGTATAAACATGGAACCATCCACTTCACAACCCCTAAACACCTCCACCCAGTTCTAGGGGACAGAGACACAGAACACAGTATAAACATGGGACCATCCACTTCACAACCCCTAAACACCTCCACCCAGTTCTAGGGGACAGAGAGACACAGAACACAGTATAAACATGGAACCATCCACTTCACAACCCCTAAACACCTCCACCCAGTTCTAGGGGACAGAGAGACAGAACACAGTATAAACATGGAACCATCCACTTCACAACCCCTAAACACCTCCACCCAGTTCTAGGGGACAGAGACACAGAACACAGTATAAACATGGAACCATCCACTTCACAACCCCTAAACACCTCCACCCAGTTCTAGGGGACAGAGACACAGAACACAGTATAAACATGGAACCATCCATTTCACAACCCCTAAACACCTCCACCCAGTTCTAGGGGACAGAGAGACACAGAACACAGTATAAACATGGAACCATCCACTTCACAACCCCTAAACACCTCCACCCAGTTCTAGGGGACAGAGACACAGAACACAGTATAAACATGGAACCATCCACTTCACAACCCCTAAACACCTCCACCCAGTTCTAGGGGACAGAGACACAGAACACAGTATAAACATGGAACCATCCACTTCACAACCCCTAAACACCTCCACCCAGTTCTAGGGGACAGAGAGACACAGAACACAGTATAAACATGGAACCATCCACTTCACAACCCCTAAACACCTCCACCCAGTTCTAGGGGACAGAGACACAGAACACAGTATAAACATGGAACCATCCACTTCACAACCCCTAAACACCTCCACCCAGTTCTAGGGGACAGAGAGACACAGAACACAGTATAAACATGGAACCATCCATTTCACAACCCCTAAACACCTCCACCCAGTTCTAGGGGACAGAGAGACACAGAACACAGTATAAACATGGAACCATCCACTTCACAACCCCTAAACACCTCCACCCAGTTCTAGGGGACAGAGAGACACAGAACACAGTATAAACATGGAACCATCCACTTCACAACCCCTAAACACCTCCACCCAGTTCTAGGGGACAGAGAGACACAGAACACAGTATAAACATGGAACCATCCATTTCACAACCCCTAAACACCTCCACCCAGTTCTAGGGGACAGAGAGACACAGAACACAGTATAAACATGGGACCATCCACTTCACAACCCCTAAACACCTCCACCCAGTTCTAGGGGACAGAGAGACACAGACAGGCAGAGTGAGGCAGAGATAACTACTGATATGAAGAGTGCGTGGTGTAATGTCCTTAACATAATAAATAGTTCCCCCATCTTCTGGAAGTTCTGCGCTTGTAACTTCCGCTAATCTGCCATTCTCTTTGACTCTGCCTTTTCCCTTTGCTTCCTGTCATCTACTATCTTTCTGCCTTACTGGTCCATTCTCCTGCCTTTGTTCTAAAAACTCTTAGTCTTACAAAGATTTGCTCCAGCCAAAGTCAGACATGCTGGGCCAAACTATTTCTTAGTTATGCGCATAACGACAGCATGATGCATCTGCACTCGTATGACAAGAAAGTGTCTGAGCGATGGGCAAAGGAAGAAAAAGGCTGGCTTCATCCACAAATGCAGAGGTGGTTAAATCTCCTTGAACGGCTTTCCTTGCGCATAATTATTTAATTATTATACAGTGGAACCTCCCAAATACGACCTTCCCTATTAAGACTCCCTCCCACTGAAGACCTACTTCTCTGAGACATTGCCCTTCTTTGCAAGTATTAAAATTACCTCCCTTATACAACTCCCTCCCACTGAAGACCTTATTTTGGATTGTTTTTCAAGGTGTTAAAAGGAGGTTCCACTGTGTTACTGTTGCAATGACATTATGGGGCGTTATCATCAAAGGTATCCATGACAAATAGGCCAAGTTTCAAGAATGATAGGCAGACAGACAGACAGGCAGATAAACATTAATGCATGTGTTAAAAGGAGGTTCCACTGTGTTACTGTTGCAATGACATTATGGGGCGTTATCATCAAAGGTATCCATGACAAATAGGCCAAGTTTCAAGAATGACAGGCAGACAGACAGATAAACATTAATGCATGTGTTAAAGGGGCACCCTGACGGATGAGTTTTTGCAAGAAACACGTCGAGATCACCATGAAATCACCCTTTACAGAGATCGCAACACTCACTTTGCTCTGGTTTCCTAGAAATCAAACCGTCAAATCGGTGATTCCTCCTTCCCTTTAGTTAGAGTGTGTGTGTGTGTGTGTGTGTGTGTGTGTGTGTGTGTGTGTGTGTGTGTTGTGTGTGTGTGTGTGCGTGTCCTCTCACACAAAGCGTCTCTGCCTCTCACTCGCTAACCACTCCCTCTCTCAGCTTGTAACTGAGCCTACACACAACAAGGGCCACATCATAGACTGGCTAATCGCGCGTGATTCCGACCAACTTGTTTCATCAGTGTCAGTGTCTAAGATCCTTTCCTCTGACCATTTTGCCGTCCTCGCCTGTCTTAATCTTTCCAAAACTCCCAGAAATAAACGTACGGTCATGCGCCGTAATCTCAAGTCTATAGATATTCATACTTTTAGTTCAGAGGCAACAGAACTCCTTTCTAACGTGAGTATTTCCGACGACCCTGCCTCGAATTTCAATTCAACTATGAGTAACTTGCTTGATAAACACGCTCCCCCATCCACTCGTGTTGTGCCCGATCGTCCCTGCGCTCCCTGGTACACGCCTGAACTTAGAGTAAGTAAACGCACTAGTCGTAAGGCTGAGCGTCAGTGGCGGGCCTCAAAACTAGAAATACATCGTCAGATATATCAGTTTCTTCGTAACATCTTCACTCTTCTTCTGACCAAGGCAAAAACAAGCTATTTCTCATCTAAAATTCTTGAAGCCAGCACAACAAAGGTCCTGTTTTCCACCATGTCTGATCTCCTAGGCACTAATAAATCAAGTCCTCTGCCATCAAATATCAGTCCTGACAAACTGCCAGAAACCTTTTCCTCCTTCTTCTCCACCAAGATTATCGATCTACGATCAAAAATTGACTCCATGCCGTTTCAACCAACTATTCCAGACCCATCGTTCACTGGTGTCCCCCTTCTCTCTTTCAAGCCGGTGTCCGAGACCGAAGTTCTTTTTACTCTGAAAGAAATGCATTTTAAATCCTGTGATCTTGACCCCATCCCAGCCTCTCTTTTCTCACAAATCTATCAACACCTTCTGCCATCAATCACCAACATCATCAATTCTTCTTTAGTTTCAGGTGTGTTCCCTTCTGCTTTCAAAACCGCTCTTGTAAGGCCCCTTCTCAAGAAGAACAATCTGGATCCTAATAATCTGAAAAACTACAGACCTGTATGTAACCTCCAGTTTCTCTCCAAACTACTTGAGAAGACTGTTCTGAAACAACTTAATGATCATCTATCCTCAAACAATCTTCATCATCCTTATCAGTCTGCCTATAGAACCAACCACAGTACTGAAATGGCCCTTGTTCAAATCGTCAATGACCTCCTACTTGCTTCTGATGCTGGTCAAATCTCTCTTTTGACGTTTCTTGACCACTCCATTTTTCTGTCTCGTCTTGAACATACTTTTGGAATTAAGGGCCCTGCTCTTTCTTGGTTTTCCTCTTACCTTTCTGATCGTTTTCAATCAGTTATGGTCAATGGTCGTCAGTCCGAACAGGTTAGGCTTTCTTGTGGAGTCCCTCAGGGGTCTGTGCTTGGTCCTGTCTTGTTTACTTTGTATATGTCACCTCTTGCCAATGTCATCGACCAGCACAACATGAAACATCACTTCTATGCAGATGACTCACAACTCCAAAACAGTACAACCCCTGAAGATCTAGATTCCATTCTTTCAGAAAGTAACAACTGCTATATTGATATTCAAAATTGGATGGTTCAAAATAAACTTCAATTAAATGGTGAAAAAACCGAAGCAATGCTTGTAGGGACAAAAAACAAACTAGCCTCTGTTTCCATAGAGTCAATCCAACTGGGTAACAATATCATTCCCCTCTCAGACTCTGTCAAAAAACTTAGGTGTCACTTTGGACAATACTCTTTCCATGCAGTTTCCTGACTCAGACCTGTCAGTCCTGCTACTATCAAATTCGTCGCATTGGCTATATTCGTAAATACCTCTCCTTCCCTCATCCTATCTCGTATTGACTACTGTAATGCTCTCCTTTCTGGCCTATCAGTCTCTTCTCTATCTTGTCTCCAGCGTATTCAAAACACAGCTGCTCGTCTTGTCCTTAGGAAGAAAAAGTTCGATCATGTTAGCCCTCTTCTGCGTTTTTTGCACTGGCTTCCTGTCGCAGACAGAACTGAGTATAAATTAAACACCCTTTCCTATAAATCTATCCATAAAGCTGATCCATCTTACCTCTGCGACAATATTTCCATTTATAAATACGCCAGCTCACACTTTACAGTTCAGTTTCTGACCCTCTTTCTCTCTCCAGATCCCTAGGTATAAGCTTTCAACTATTGGTCGGCGCTCTTTTGCTGTCTCAGGACCGACCTCCTGTAACAAACTTCCTCTCTCCCTCCGTCAGCGACCGACCCTCTCTGCTTTCAAAGCTAACCTCAAAACCCACCTGTTCCCCCCGTCATTAAAGCTCCTCTCTCTTTCTCTTCTCTCTCTTGCCATTAGGTCTGTTTCTGCTATATTCCATTTATGTCATCCGTGTGTGTTCGCTTTGTATTGCGTTTTTGTTTGATTGCACTATGAATGCTAATGTGTGTGTGCGCTTTGATTTGATTTATATCAAGATTCAGCGCCATATAAATACTGTATGTTGTTGTTGTTGTGTGTTGTGTTGTGTTTGTTGTGTTGTGTTGTGTTGTGTTGTGTTGTGTGTGTGTGTGTGTATGTGTGTGTGTTTTGTGGGGTAGGCATACATTGTGTGAGTGTGCAATGTGTTTCATCATATAATTTATATCAACTAGCGCAACGCCGAGTACGCCTAGTAACGGTAACGCCTAGTAACGGTAACGTCCAAGTACTGGTAAACGCTGAGTACAGCAAAATTTGAAGCGATTTGGTTAAGAAACGGCCGGAGTTATAAGGCCTGTTTCCCGTTGGCGCTGTGCTCTGAGAGTGATGTGCTCTCCCTGAGTAACGGGTAACACCTTGTAACGGTAACGCCAAGTACTGGTAACGCTGAGTACAGCAAATTTGAAGCGATTCGGCTAAGAAACGGCGAAGTTGCTCTGAGAGTGACGCGCTCTCCCGATTCTCTTCAAATTTGCTGCCAGGCTTTGCCCCTGCCACAGCAAGCCTAACAACAAATTTGAAGCGATTCGGTTAAGAAACGGCGGAGTTGTTTGTGAACAAGTGAAGCGGCGTATATCGCGCGCGTTTACTGCATCGATTCACTTCCGGTTTGGCACATCGATAGTCACCGTCCCCGGTCATCAACCTACCAAAATTAGAAGGCAATCCGTCCAGAAACACCGGAGATACGGGCGCCGAAAGGCCGGCGGATACGCGTTTCGCGCATTTGCCAAACCGCGCAAAATGACACGGCCGCCTCGGTTGCCGTTGCCATCGCCCCGTTAGGGCTCACAGCAAATTTGAAGCGATTCGGTTGAAAAACAGCGGAGTTATAAGACCCGTTTTGTGCTTCAGTACTGACAGCCCACACACGGACACTTGGCTTTTTATTATATGAATGATTGAATCAATGAATGTACGCGAGGGAGGGAAGGTGAGAAACAAAAGAAAGAAAGACAAAGGGAAAGAAAGGAAAGAAAGAAACAGACAAACGGAAAGCAAGAAACACAAACGGAAAGAAAGGAAAGAAAGAAACAGACAAACGGAAAGCAAGAAAGACAAACGGAAAGAAAGGAAAGAAAGACAAAGGGAAAGAAAGGAAAGAAAGAAACAGACAAACGGAAAGCAAGAAACACAAACGGAAAGAAAGGAAAGAAAGAAACAGACAAACGGAAAGCAAGAAACACAAACGGAAAGAAAGGAAAGAAAGACAAAGGGAAAGAAAGGAAAGAAAGAAACAGACAAACGGAAAGCAAGAAACACAAACGGAAAGAAAGGAAAGAAAGAAACAGACAAACGGAAAGCAAGAAAGACAAACGGAAAGAAAGGAAAGAAAGACAAAGGGAAAGAAAGGAAAGAAAGAAACAGACAAACGGAAAGCAAGAAACACAAACGGAAAGAAAGGAAAGAAAGAAACAGACAAACGGAAAGCAAGAAACACAAACGGAAAGAAAGGAAAGAAAGACAAAGGGAAAGAAAGGAAAGAAAGAAACAGACAAACGGAAAGCAAGAAACACAAACGGAAAGAAAGGAAAGAAAGAAACAGACAAACGGAAAGCAAGAAAGACAAACGGAAAGAAAGGAAAGAAAGAAACAGACAAACGGAAAGCAAGAAAGACAAAGGGAAAGAAAGGACAGGTTGAGAAACCAGAGGGTCCCACTCACAGCAGCCTCTTCTGTCCTGCCCAGCATTCTGTAACAGAATGTAACAGAGACCAGCACGCATCACTACATGTAACACACAGATCAGCACGCATCACTACATGTAACAGAGACCAGCACGCATCACTACATGTAACATAGAGACCAGCACGCATCATTACATGTAACACATAGACCAGCACGCATCACTACATGTAACACATAGACCAGTCACGCATCACTACATGTAACACATAGACCAGTACGCATCACTACATGTAACACAGAGACAGCAGTACGCATCACTACATGTAACATAGAGACCAGCACGCATCACTACATGTAACATAGAGACCAGCACGCATCACTACATGTAACACAGAGACCAGCACGCATCACTACATGTAACATAGAGACCAGCACGCATCACTACATGTAACATAGAGACCAGCACGCATCACTACATGTAACATACAGACCAGCACGCATCACTACATATAACACATAGACCATCACGCATCACTACATGTAACACATAGACCATCACGCATCACTACATGTAACACATAGACCATCACGCATCACTACATGTAACACATAGACCAGCACGCATCACTACATGTAACATAGACCAGCACGCATCACTACATGTAACATAGACCAGACACGATCACTACAGTAAACACAGAGACAGGCACGCAT
>JAGGCT020004145.1:453358-460858 GCA_017654935.2 Phymorhynchus buccinoides
ACGCACGCACATGGAGATGGGGGTGTTATTGGAAAGACTGCTGGAACAGATGGGTTTTCAGGTTAGTTTTGAACGATGCTAAAGATTGACTATGTCTGACAGCAGAAGGCAATGAATTCCAGAGTTTGACTGCTGATGATGTAAAAGCTCTACCACCGTGCCTATCACGTTTAAATTTTTGTATTCGAAAGATCCTATTGTCATTTGCTGAGCGGAGAGATCGAGATGGAACGTAAATTTCAAGAAGCTCAGAGAGGTATTGCGGTGCTGTTCCCGATATGATCTGATAGCAGAGACAGGCAGCTTTGTAGTTTATTCTTTGTTGAACGGGTAGCCAATGTAACTCTTTAAGTAGAGGTGATGTGTGTTGAAGATGCTTGGCTTTGTAGACCATTCTAGCAGCAGAGTTTTGAAGTTGTTGTAAGGGTTTGAGAAGCGCCTGTGGGCAACCAAGTAGAAGGGAGTTGCAGTAATCTAATCTAGACAAAATGTATGAACTGACTAGCGTTTTGGTTGCCTCGGTCGTAAGAAAGGGGCATATAGAGTTGATTCGTCTGAGTTCGATGTATGCCGCCTGGCAGATCTTAGTGATATGATGTTGCATGGAAAGGTCTTCATCCAAGAAAGCGCCAAGGTTGCGAACATGTTCAGAAAAATGGATGTTGGAATCTCTAAGGGCAATGGTGGAGGGGAGAGAGCTAGAGTCAACAGATGGGGAAGCGAGTGCTTCAGTCTTGTCATCGTTTAGTTTAAGCTTATTGTTTGACATCCATGTTTTCACTATCATCATCATCATCATCATCACCGTCATCATCATCATCGTCATCATCATCATCATCATCACCGTCATCATCATCATCGTCATCATCACCGTCATCATCATCATCATCGTCATCGTCATCATCGTCATCATCATCACCATCATCATCATCATCATCATCATCGTTGTCATACTGATAAATGGGGATAAACTGGGTCTGGTTGGGGTCACCTGTTTGCCTAGCATAACATGGGCTATAAATGGTGATAAACACTGATAAATGGTGATAAACACTGATAAACGGTGATAAACGGTGATAAACACTGATAAATGGTGATAACTGTCAACAGGCGGTGCTCCACTTGAGGAGCACTGTAAAACGCTCCCTGTTCCAACAAGAACTCCTCAATCGTCCTGTGGCTGCCAACCACTACCTGACTTATCTTAGAGGGCACTTTGAGCACAGCGAGATGATCGACACACTATCGTGAGTTATTACTGTGTTATATTGTGTTTTATATTGTTATGTGGCTGACATCATATTGTACTTTGAGCACAGCGAGATGATCGACATACTATGGTGAGTTATTACTGTGTTATGTCATGTTGTATTGTTATGTGGCTGACATCATATTGTACTTTGAGCACAGCGAGATGATCGACACACTATCGTGAGTTATTACTGTGTTATATTGTTTTTTATATTGTTATGTGGCTGATATCATATTGTACTTTGAACAGAGCGAGTTGGTCGACATACTATGGTGAGTTATTACTGTGTTATGTCATGTTGTATTGTTATGTGGCTGACATCATATTGCACTTTGAACACAGGGAGTTGATGGACATACTATGGTGAGTTATTACTGTGTTATATCATGTTGTATAGTGTGATGTGGCTGACATCATATAGCACTTTGAACACAGGGAGTTGATGGACACACTATGGTGAGTTATTACTGTGTTATGTCATGTTGTATAGTGTGATGTGGCTGACATCATATAGCACTTTGAACACAGGGAGTTGATGGACATACTATGGTGAGTTATTACTGTGTTATATCATGTTGTATTGTGATGTGGCTGACATCATATAGCACTTTGAACACAGGGAGTTGATGGACACACTATGGTGAGTTATTACTGTGTTATATCATGTTGTATAGTGTGATGTGGCTGACATCATATAGCACTTTGAACTTGAGTGGACTTGTATGTCCCTGCAGACTGCACTGCTATTAATGATGGTGAAAATCTGAGAAAGAAACTCCATGGAGAACTGTCTGTTGCAGAAATCTGACTGATGTTGCACTTGCAGTGATGTTCATGTTGAAACTACATGTAGTGATGAACTGAGAAGGACATTGAAAGCGTGCTGGTCTCTGTGTTACATGTAGTGATGCGTACTGGTCTCTGTGTTACATGTAGTGATGCGTGCTGGTCTATGTGTTACATGTAGTGATGCGTATGGGTGTGTTACATAGTGATGCGTGCTGGTCTCTGTGTTACATGTAGTGATGCGTGCTGGTCTATGTGTTGCATGTAGTGATGCGTGCTGGTCTCTGTGTTACATGTAGTGATGCGTGATGGTCTATGTGTTACATGTATGATGCGTGCTGGTCTGTGTGTTACATGTAGTGATGCGTGCTGGTCTATGTGTTACATGTAGTGATGCGTGCTGGTCTATGTGTTACATGTAGTGATGCGTGCTGGTCTATGTGTTACATGTAGTGATGCGTGCTGGTCTATGTGTTACATGTAGTGATGCGTGCTGGTCTATGTGTTATATGTAGTGATGCGTGCTGGTCTATGTGTTATATGTAGTGATGCGTGCTGGTCTATGTGTTACATGTAGTGATGCGTGCTGGTCTGTGTGTTACATGTAGTGATGCGTGCTGGTCTATGTGTTACATGTAGTGATGCGTGCTGGTCTGTGTGTTACATGTAGTGATGCGTGCTGGTCTATGTGTTACATGTAGTGATGCGTGCTGGTCTCTGTGTTACATGTAGTGATGCGTGCTGGTCTATGTGTTACATGTAGTGATGCGTGCTGGTCTCTGTGTTACATGTAGTGATGCGTGCTGGTCTATGTGTTATATGTAGTGATGCGTGCTGGTCTCTGTGTTACATGTAGTGATGCGTGCTGGTCTCTGTGTTACATGTAGTGATGCGTGCTGGTCTATGTGTTACATGTAGTGATGCGTGCTGGTCTATGTGTTACATGTAGTGATGCGTGCTGGTCTATGTGTTACATGTAGTGATGCGTGCTGGTCTATGTGTTACATGTAGTGATGCGTGCTGGTCTATGTGTTACATGTAGTGATGCGTGCTGGTCTATGTGTTACATGTAGTGATGCGTGCTGGTCTATGTGTTACATGTAGTGATGCGTGCTGGTCTCTGTGTTACATGTAGTGATGCGTGCTGGTCTATGTGTTACATGTAGTGATGCGTGCTGGTCTGTGTGTTACATGTAGTGATGCGTGCTGGTCTATGTGTTACATGTAGTGATGCGTGCTGGTCTATGTGTTACATGTAGTGATGCGTGCTGGTCTGTGTGTTACATGTAGTGATGCGTGCTGGTCTATGTGTTACATGTAGTGATGCGTGCTGGTCTCTGTGTTACATGTAATGATGCGTGCTGGTCTCTGTGTTACATGTAGTGATGCGTGCTGGTCTATGTGTTACATGTAGTGATGCGTGCTGGTCTATGTGTTACATGTAGTGATGCGTGCTGGTCTATGTGTTACATGTAGTGATGCGTGATGGTCTATGTGTTACATGTAGTGATGCGTGCTGGTCTCTGTGTTACATGTAATGATGCGTGCTGGTCTCTGTGTTACATGTAGTGATGCGTGCTGGTCTATGTGTTACATGTAGTGATGCGTGCTGGTCTATGTGTTACATGTAGTGATGCGTGCTGGTCTCTGTGTTACATGTAGTGATGCGTGCTGGTCTGTGTGTTACATGTAGTGATGCGTGCTGGTCTATGTGTTACATGTAGTGATGCGTGCTGGTCTATGTGTTACATGTAGTGATGCGTGCTGGTCTGTGTGTTACATGTAGTGATGCGTGCTGGTCTCTGTGTTACATGTAGTGATGCGTGCTGGTCTATGTGTTACATGTAGTGATGCGTGCTGGTCTATGTGTTACATGTAGTGATGCGTGCTGGTCTGTGTTACATGTAGTGATGCGTGCTGGTCTATGTGTTACATGTAGTGATGCGTGCTGGTCTATGTGTTACATGTAGTGATGCGTGATGGTCTATGTGTTACATGTAGTGATGCGTGCTGGTCTATGTGTTACATGTAGTGATGCGTGCTGGTCTCTGTGTTACATGTAGTGATGCGTGCTGGTCTATGTGTTACATGTAGTGATGCGTGCTGGTCTATGTGTTACATGTAGTGATGCGTGCTGGTCTATGTGTTACATGTAGTGATGCGTGCTGGTCTATGTGTTACATGTAGTGATGCGTGCTGGTCTATGTGTTACATGTAGTGATGCGTGCTGGTCTGTGTGTTACATGTAGTGATGCGTGCTGGTCTCTGTGTTACATGTAGTGATGCGTGCTGGTCTATGTGTTACATGTAGTGATGCGTGATGGTCTATGTGTTACATGTAGTGATGCGTGCTGGTCTATGTGTTACATGTAGTGATGCGTGCTGGTCTCTGTGTTACATGTAGTGATGCGTGCTGGTCTATGTGTTACATGTAGTGATGCGTGCTGGTCTATGTGTTACATGTAGTGATGCGTGCTGGTCTGTGTGTTACATGTAGTGATGCGTGCTGGTCTCTGTGTTACATGTAGTGATGCGTGCTGGTCTATGTGTTACATGTAGTGATGCGTGCTGGTCTATGTGTTACATGTAGTGATGCGTGCTGGTCTATGTGTTACATGTAGTGATGCGTGATGGTCTATGTGTTACATGTAATGATGCGTGCTGGTCTGTGTGTTACATGTAGTGATGCGTGCTGGTCTGTGTGTTACATGTAGTGATGCGTGCTGGTCTATGTGTTACATGTAGTGATGCGTGCTGGTCTATGTGTTACATGTAGTGATGCGTGCTGGTCTATGTGTTACATGTAGTGATGCGTGCTGGTCTATGTGTTACATGTAGTGATGCGTGCTGGTCTTTGTGTTACATGTAGTGATGCGTGCTGGTCTTTGTGTTACATGTAGTGATGCGTGCTGGTCTCTGTGTTACATGCAGTGATGCGTGCTGGTCTATGTGTTACATGTAGTGATGCGTGCTGGTCTCTGTGTTACATGTAGTGATGCGTGCTGGTCTATGTGTTATATGTAGTGATGCGTGCTGGTCTATGTGTTACATGTAGTGATGCGTGCTGGTCTGTGTGTTACATGTGATGCGTGCTGGTCTCTGTGTTACATGTAGTGATGCGTGCTGGTCTCTGTGTTACATGTAGTGATGCGTGCTGGTCTCTGTGTTACATGTAGTGATGCGTGCTGGTCTATGTGTTACATGTAGTGATGCGTGCTGGTCTGTGTGTTACATGTGTGATGCGTGCTGGTCTCTGTGTTACATGTAGTGATGCGTGCTGGTCTATGTGTTACATGTAGTGATGCGTGCTGGTCTATGTGTTACATGTAGTGATGCGTGCTGGTCTATGTGTTACATGTAGTGATGCGTGCTGGTCTCTGTGTTACATGTAGTGATGCGTGCTGGTCTCTGTGTTACATGTAGTGATGCGTGCTGGTCTATGTGTTACATGTAGTGATGCGTGCTGGTCTATGTGTTACATGTAGTGATGCGTGCTGGTCTATGTGTTACATGTAGTGATGCGTGCTGGTCTATGTGTTACATGTAGTGATGCGTGCTGGTCTCTGTGTTACATGTAGTGATGCGTGCTGGTCTATGTGTTACATGTAGTGATGCGTGCTGGTCTATGTGTTACATGTAGTGATGCGTGCTGGTCTATGTGTTACATGTAGTGATGCGTGCTGGTCTATGTGTTACATGTAGTGATGCGTGCTGGTCTCTGTGTTACATGTAGTGATGCGTGCTGGTCTATGTGTTACATGTAGTGATGCGTGCTGGTCTATGTGTTACATGTAGTGATGCGTGCTGGTCTATGTGTTACATGTAGTGATGCGTGCTGGTCTATGTGTTACATGTAGTGATGCGTGCTGGTCTGTGTGTTACATGTAGTGATGCGTGCTGGTCTATGTGTTACATGTAATGATGCGTGCTGGTCTATGTGTTACATGTAATGATGCGTGCTGGTCTATGTGTTACATGTAGTGATGCGTGCTGGTCTATGTGTTACATGTAGTGATGCGTGCTGGTCTATGTGTTATATGTAGTGATGCGTGCTGGTCTCTGTGTTACATGTAGTGATGCGTGCTGGTCTCTGTGTTACATGCAGTGATGCGTGCTGGTCTATGTGTTACATGTAATGATGCGTGCTGGTCTATGTGTTACATGTAGTGATGCGTGCTGGTCTATGTGTTACATGTAGTGATGCGTGCTGGTCTATGTGTTACATGTAGTGATGCGTGCTGGTCTATGTGTTACATGTAGTGATGCGTGCTGGTCTCTGTGTTACATGTAGTGATGCGTGCTGGTCTATGTGTTACATGTAGTGATGCGTGCTGGTCTATGTGTTACATGTAGTGATGCGTGCTGGTCTATGTGTTACATGTAGTGATGCGTGCTGGTCTCTGTGTTACATGTAGTGATGCGTGCTGGTCTCTGTGTTACATGTAGTGATGCGTGCTGGTCTCTGTGTTACATGTAGTGATGCGTGCTGGTCTCTGTGTTACATGTAGTGATGCGTGCTGGTCTATGTGTTACATGTAGTGATGCGTGCTGGTCTATGTGTTACATGTAGTGATGCGTGCTGGTCTATGTGTTACATGTAGTGATGCGTGCTGGTCTATGTGTTACATGTAGTGATGCGTGCTGGTCTATGTGTTACATGTAGTGATGCGTGCTGGTCTATGTTACATGTAGTGATGCGTGCTGGTCTATGTGTTATATGTAGTGATGCGTGCTGGTCTATGTGTTACATGTAGTGATGCGTGATGGTCTCTGTGTTACATGTAGTGATGCGTGATGGTCTATGTGTTACATGTAGTGATGCGTGCTGGTCTATGTGTTACATGTAGTGATGCGTGCTGGTCTATGTGTTACATGTAGTGATGCGTGCTGGTCTATGTGTTACATGTAGTGATGCGTGCTGGTCTCTGTGTTACATGTAGTGATGCGTGCTGGTCTCTGTGTTACATGTAGTGATGCGTGCTGGTCTGTGTGTTACATGTAGTGATGCGTGCTGGTCTATGTGTTACATGTAGTGATGCGTGCTGGTCTATGTGTTACATGTAGTGATGCGTGATGGTCTATGTGTTACATGTAGTGATGCGTGCTGGTCTATGTGTTACATGTAGTGATGCGTGCTGGTCTATGTGTTACATGTAGTGATGCGTGCTGGTCTCTGTTACATGTAGTGATGCGTGCTGGTCTGTGTGTTACATGTAGTGATGCGTGCTGGTCTTTGTGTTACATGTAGTGATGCGTGCTGGTCTTGTGTTACATGTAGTGATGCGTGCTGGTCTCTGTTACATTCTGTTACAGAATGCTGGGCAGGACAGAAGAGGCTGCTGTGAGTGGGACCCTCTGGTTTCTCAACCTGTCCTTTCTTTCCCTTTGTCTTTCTTGCTTTCCGTTTGTCTGTTTCTTTCTTTCCTTTCTTTCCGTTTGTCTTTCTTGCTTTCCGTTTGTCT
>JAGGCT020004145.1:465858-508306 GCA_017654935.2 Phymorhynchus buccinoides
CGACGTGTTTCTTGCAAAAACTCATCTGTCAGGGTGCCCCTTTAACACATGCATTAATGTTTATCTGTCTGTCTGCCTGTCATTCTTGAAACTTGGCCTATTTGTCATGGATACCTTTGATGATAATGCCCCATAATGTCATTGCAACAGTAACACAGTGGAACCTCCCTTTAACACCTTGAAAAACAATCCAAAATAAGGTCTTCAGTGGGAGGGAGTTGTAAAAGGGAGGTAATTTTAATCCTTGCAAAGAAGGGCAATGTCTCAGCGAAGTAGGTCTTCAGTGGGAGGGAGTCTTAATAGGGAAGGTCGTATTTGGGAGGTTCCACTGTATAATAATTAAATAATTATGCGCAAGGAAAGCCGTTCAAGGAGATTTAACCACCTCTGCATTTGTGGATGAAGCCAGCCTTTTTCTTCCTTTGCCCATCGCTCAGACACTTTCTTGTCATACGAGTGCAGATGCATCATGCTGTCGTTATGCGCAAGGAAAGCCATTCAAGGAGATTTAACCACCTCTGCATTTGTGGATGAAGCCAGCCTTTTTCTTCCTTTGCCCATCGCTCAGACACTTTCTTGTCATACGAGTGCAGATGCATCATGCTGTCGTTATGCGCATAAGAAATAATTTGGCCCAGCATGTCTGACTTTGGCTGGAGCAAATCTTTGTAAGACTAAGAGTTTTTAGAACAAAGGCAGGAGAATGGACCAGTAAGGCAGAAAGATAGTAGATGACAGGAAGCAAAGGGAAAAGGCAGAGTCAAAGAGAATGGCAGATTAGCGGAAGTTACAAGCGCAGAACTTCCAGAAGATGGGGGAACTATTATTATGTTAAGGACATTACACCACGCACTCTTCATATCAGTAGTTATCTCTGCCTCACTCTGCCTGTCTGTGTCTCTCTGTCCCCTAGAACTGGGTGGAGGTGTTTAGGGGTTGTGAAGTGGATGGTCCCATGTTTATACTGTGTTCTGTGTCTCTCTGTCCCCTAGAACTGGGTGGAGGTGTTTAGGGGTTGTGAAATGGATGGTTCCATGTTTATACTGTGTTCTGTGTCTCTCTGTCCCCTAGAACTGGGTGGAGGTGTTTAGGGGTTGTGAAGTGGATGGTTCCATGTTTATACTGTGTTCTGTGTCTCTCTGTCCCCTAGAACTGGGTGGAGGTGTTTAGGGGTTGTGAAGTGGATGGTTCCATGTTTATACTGTGTTCTGTGTCTCTGTCCCCTAGAACTGGGTGGAGGTGTTTAGGGGTTGTGAAGTGGATGGTTCCATGTTTATACTGTGTTCTGTGTCTCTGTCCCCTAGAACTGGGTGGAGGTGTTTAGGGGTTGTGAAGTGGATGGTTCCATGTTTATACTGTGTTCTGTGTCTCTCTGTCCCCTAGAACTGGGTGGAGGTGTTTAGGGGTTGTGAAGTGGATGGTTCCATGTTTATACTGTGTTCTGTGTCTCTCTGTCCCCTAGAACTGGGTGGAGGTGTTTAGGGGTTGTGAAGTGGATGGTTCCATGTTTATACTGTGTTCTGTGTCTCTCTGTCCCCTAGAACTGGGTGGAGGTGTTTAGGGGTTGTGAAGTGGATGGTTCCATGTTTATACTGTGTTCTGTGTCTCTCTGTCCCCTAGAACTGGGTGGA
The DNA here is from genome assembly GCA_017654935.2 of Phymorhynchus buccinoides. NCBI lineage: Eukaryota > Metazoa > Mollusca > Gastropoda > Neogastropoda > Raphitomidae > Phymorhynchus > Phymorhynchus buccinoides. Next base: position 467,490 of record JAGGCT020004145.1, read on the forward strand.
GGTGTTTAGGGGTTGTGAAGTGGATGGTTCCATGTTTATACTGTGTTCTGTGTCTCTCTGTCCCCTAGAACTGGGTGGAGGTGTTTAGGGGTTGTGAAGTGGATGGTCCCATGTTTATACTGTGTTCTGTGTCTCTCTGTCCCCTAGAACTGGGTGGAGGTGTTTAGGGGTTGTGAAGTGGATGGTTCCATGTTTATACTGTGTTCTGTGTCTCTGTCCCCTAGAACTGGGTGGAGGTGTTTAGGGGTTGTGAAGTGGATGGTCCCATGTTTATACTGTGTTCTGTCTCTCTGTCCCCTAGAACTGGGTGGAGGTGTTTAGGGGTTGTGAAGTGGATGGTTCCATGTTTATACTGTGTTCTGTGTCTCTGTCCCCTAGAACTGGGTGGAGGTGTTTAGGGGTTGTGAAGTGGATGGTCCCATGTTTATACTGTGTTCTGTCTCTCTGTCCCCTAGAACTGGGTGGAGGTGTTTAGGGGTTGTGAAGTGGATGGTCCCATGTTTATACTGTGTTCTGTGTCTCTCTGTCCCCTAGAACTGGGTGGAGGTGTTTAGGGGTTGTGAAGTGGATGGTCCCATGTTTATACTGTGTTCTGTCTCTCTGTCCCCTAGAACTGGGTGGAGGTGTTTAGGGGTTGTGAAGTGGATGGTTCCATGTTTATACTGTGTTCTGTGTCTCTGTCCCCTAGAACTGGGTGGAGGTGTTTAGGGGTTGTGAAGTGGATGGTTCCATGTTTATACTGTGTTCTGTGTCTCTGTCCCCTAGAACTGGGTGGAGGTGTTTAGGGGTTGTGAAGTGGATGGTCCCATGTTTATACTGTGTTCTGTGTCTCTGTCCCCTAGAACTGGGTGGAGGTGTTTAGGGGTTGTGAAATGGATGTCCCATGCAGTGAATTGCTTATATGGTGTTCTGTGTTTTCCATGTTTATATGGTGTTCTGTGTTTTCTCTACAGATGGTGAAGTGGATGTCCCATGTTTATATGGTGTTCTGTGTTTTCTCTACAGATGGTGAAGTACAGGCTGGCCTGTAGCACTGCTGACCACTGCACTAAAATATCCATGCTGAAAGCCTGTCTACGGTATGTGTGTGTGTGTGTGTGTGTGTCTACTACGGTGTGTGTGTGTGTGTGTGTGATTCAGATTCAGATTAAGATATTTATTGTCTTTGAAAACCGTAACAGGTTTGATATGACACTAAAATAAATAAAATAAACAACGAAACACTAAATGTAAGAAACAAAGCATTTGTAATATGAACTTTTTCATCAAACATTCTGTTCTTGTTTGTACTTTTTCCCCGATCTACTTTAGTAACTGCTGACACTCATATACATATTTCGCAACCTCGCTGATAACATTGTCATTTGATATTAAATTGGTTGGTAGCGCGTTTTGTATTTTGTATTTGTCTTCAACATGTTTTAAAAAGTGCTTTCTTATATCGTCATATTTGATGCAATTATCTAAGAAATGAATTTCATCTTCGATTTCATTACATTCCAAACATAATCTTCTTTACCTTGGAGTTTTAGTATATCTACCTTTTTCTATTTTAAGGTCGTGACAAGAAATTCTTAATTTACATAATGATTGTTTTTGGTTAAATCTTATGAAAGAGTTTGCTAAATATGGTTCCATTCTATATTCTGTAGTAATACTGTTGTAAAATTTAAGCTTTGATTCTGTTTCTGATTTTCTTTTCTTCCAAAATAATATGTATTCAGCTTTTAATTTATTTTGGACAACATGACATAACTTATTAATATTAAAAGTATGCTGGTTGTTCCAAACATGCTCCAATCCAATTAGGTTAAGAATTTGTTTGACAAATTTAAACCAAGGTGTTTGATGATCTTCATTCTTTAACATGTTCGTGTATATGATTTTGATAGGAGAGTTGTCTTTAGATTCTAAAATATGGTACCAGAACTTTATAATCTGATTGATTATTGTTAAGCTAATTGGCAAACTTCCGAGTTCTCCAATAACAGCTAAGTTTGTAGCTTTTTTGTGAACTCCTAAAATTTGCTTGAAGAACTTATGTTGAGTATGCTCATGTGGTAATTTGTTTGAAAGGCATTGATTAAACATGTTTTCTAAAGTTGTCATTTAACTTCAAGCAAAAAGGTAGCCATATATCTGCACCATACATCAATATTGGTGACACAAGACTATCAAATAATTGTAAAACAATTTGATCATTAATATTTTCATTTTGAAACGTTCTTTTTAGGGTATATGTTGCTTTGTTCCCTTGCTTGCTTAGATGTTCTGCTGCCATATCAAGTTTTCCTGACCTATGAAAAATTATTCCGAGATATTTGTATTGTTCTGCTGTTTCAATGAATTTTGTACCACATTTAAAGAATAATCGAGTTTTAGGTTCTGTTTTAGAAAATATTATTACTTTAGTTTTTTCAATGTTAATTTGCAACCCCCATTCCTTACAATATAAGTATAATTGATCTAATTTTAATTGTAAACCTTGTTTAGATGTTGCAAGGAGTATAAGATCATCTGCATATAATAAAGTAGATATACATGTATTGCTCGAAGGATCCAGTGTTGGTGAATCATCTTTTGGAAGCCAGTTTGTTAAATCGTCTATAAACATATTGAATAATGTTGGACTTAGTGAGTTCCCTTGCAGAATTCCTCTTCGCATATAGACTGAATGACAAATTCCATTTTTTTCCAGCTGAGTAGATTTGTGTATTTGTGTGCATGTTTTTAACCAAATGAAACCATTTACCGTTGATACCAAATCTTTGTAATTTTATTAATAGTCCTTCGTGTGAAATGTTATCAAACGCTTTCTGAACGAAATTTAGGGCTTTACGTCCTCTCGACCTGGGAAGGCACATATGGGACATTTGTATTGGGACAAACGCTTTCTGAAAGTCAACAAAGCATGCATACAATCTGCCATTACATGATTTCATTGTGTGGTCTACAATACTTTTTAAAATAAAGATATTATCCGTAGTTCTATGGCCTTTTCTAAAACCTGCTTGTTCCTTAGATAACAAATTGTTTGATTCTAAGTACTTGTTTATTTGAGCGTTTAGTATTTGACATAAAACATTGCCTAATGAACAATTAAGTGAGATTCCTCTGTAATTGCTGGGGTTTGTTTTGTCTCCCCCTTTATGTATAGGAACTGAAAGGCCTTTTTTCCACAAATCTGGATATTGGCCGGTTTTTAAAATTAAATTAAATATGTTTTTTATTGTTGGTAATAATTCTGAAATCCCAGCTTTCGGAAATTCATTCCTTATTCCATCTATTCCGGATGACTTGTTCTTTTTTAATTTCTTGATAGCTTTTATAATTTCTATATCAGATATCTCATAATCCACATTAGCGTCATTCAGAGCCGCTTTTTTGCCTTCATTTTCTGTATTTGCATCTGTTACTACATCTTCTTTGTTCTCTATATCAACTTCTTTTCCTATTAGTTTTTCAAGATGGGTCATCCATTTTTTAATAGGTAGTGGTTGTGTCTGCTCTTGAGTCTCCATGGATTGTAATTCTTTCAAGGTTTTCCAAACAGCGTTTGGATTTTCATTCAAGTTTTTGTTCAATAAAGTTAATAACCTGGCTTTGTATATTCTTTGTATTTTGTGTGTGTGTGTACGGTATGTGTGTGTGTGTGTGTGTGTGTAGCACTGCTGACCACTGCACTAAAATATCCATGCTGAAAGCCTGTCTACGGTGTGTGTGTGTGTGTGTGTGTGTGTATATGTGTGTGTGTGTGTGTGAGTGTAGCACTGCTGACCCCTGCACTAAAATATCCATGCTGAAAGCATGTCTACGGTTTGTGTGTGTGTGTGTACGGTATGTGTGTGTGTGTGTGTGTGTGTGTGTGTGTGTACTGGTATGTACGGTTTGTTACGGTGTGTGTGTGTGTGTGTGTGTGTCTCTGTGTGTGTGTGTGTGTGTCTGTGTGTGTGTGTGTCTGTCTCTGTGTGTTTGTGTGTCTCTCTGTGTGTGTACGGTATGTATGTGTCTGTGTGTGTTTGTGTGTGTCTCTGTGTGTGTCTACGGTATGCATGTGTCTGTGTGTGCGTGCGTGCATGTGTTGGTTTGAAGTTACTCATGCATACTTCCTTAAAAAGTGTTAGGATAGTTATGATTGTTGGTTTTTTATTGCTTTTTTACTTTAATAATTTTTATTTATTTTGTTATTTTTTTGTTCTCTTTTCACTTGTCTCTTAGTCTCCAGTTTTTCTCTGTCTCTGTCTCTCTCTCAGTCTCTGTCTCTGTCTCTTCGCTTTTTTTCTTCCGTCTTATCCGTCTCCTAATGTCTCTCTCTTTAGCTGTCTCTGTGTTGCTGCCTTGACTTTCGGTCTCTGTCTCTGTCTCTCAGTCTCTGTCTCTGTCTCTGTCTCACTGTCTCTCTCTCTCTCTCTCTCTCTCTCTCTCTCTCTCTCTCTCTCTCTCTCTCTCTCTCTGTGTTTTATATTACATTTCTCTGTGACAGATCTCACTTTGAGACAGACCCTTCCTTATCGTCTGAAGCCAGTTCACTGAGAGAACACATCGACCTACTGGAGCGTCAACTGCCCATTGAGGTAAATAACCCTAACCCTAACACATCGAGCTACAGGAGCGTCAACTGCCCATTGAGGTAAATAACCCTAACCCATCAACATACTGGAGTGTCAACTGCCCATTGAGGTAAATAACCCTAACCCTAACCCATCGACATACTGGAGTGTCAACTGCCCATTGAGGTAAATAACCCTAACCCTAACACATCGACGTACTGGAGCGTCAACTGCCCATTGAGGTAAATAACCCTAACCCATCGACATACTGGAGCATCAACTGCCCTTTGAGGTAAATAACCCTAACCCTAACACATCGACATACTGGAGCATCAACTGCCCTTTGAGGTAAATAACCCTAACCCTAACCCATCGACATACTGGAGTGTCAACTGCCCATTGAGGTAAATAACCCTAACCCTAACCCATCGACATACTGGAGCGTCAACTGCCCTTTGAGGTAAATAACCCTAACCCATCGACCTACTGGAGCATCAACTGCCCTTTGAGGTAAATAACCCTAACCCTAACACATCGACCTACTGGAGCGTCAACTGCCCATTGAGGTCAATAACCCTAACCCTAACACATCACTGTTGTTCAGGAGACAAACAGCTGCAGAGCAGTGTGGTTTAGCTGATGCTGTATGACAGAAGACTGTTGTTCAGGAGACAAACAGCTGCAGAGCAGTGTGGTTTAGCTGATGCTGTATGACAGAAGACTGTTGTTCAGGACACAAACAGCTGCAGAGCAGTGTGGTTTAGCTGATGCTGTATGACAGAAGACTGTTGTTCAGGACATAAACAGCTGCAGAGCAGTGTGGTTTAGCTGATGCTGTATGACAGAAGACTGTTGTTCAGGACACAAACAGCTGCAGAGCAGTGTGGTTTAGCTGATGCTGTATGACAGAAGACTGTTGTTCAGGACACAAACAGCTGCAGAGCAGTGTGGTTTAGCTGATGCTGTATGACAGAAGACTGTTGTTCAGGACATAAACAGCTGCAGAGCAGTGTGGTTTAGCTGATGCTGTATGACAGACCAATAACTGTCTGGTATTTTTATTATAATTTTTGTTATGCATCATGGCTGTATGACAGACCAATAACTGTCTGGTATTTTTATTATAATTTTTGTTATGCATCATGGCTGTATGACAGACCAATAACTGTCTGGTATTTTTATTATAATTTTTGTTATGCATCATGGCTGTATGACAGACCAATAACTGTCTGGTATTTTTATTATAATTTTTGTTATGCATCATGGCTGTATGACAGACCAATAACTGTCTGGTATTTTTATTATAATTTTTGTTATGCATCATGGCTTGGGGCTGGGTATGTTTTGATGCTGTCAGGACTCAGACTTGTGAGTGAGGCGTGCCATTTTACTGACTGATTCACATGTATTGACTGTGTCAGGACTCAGACTTGTGAGTGAGGCGTGCCATTTTACTGACTGATTCACATGTATTGACTGTGTCAGGACTCAGACTTGTGAGTGAGGCGTGCCATTTTACTGACTGATTCACATGTATGGGTGTTTCAGGACTCAGACTTGTGAGTGAAGCGTGCCATTTTACTGACTGATTCAAGTTTATTGGCTGTTTCAGGACTCAGACTTGTGAGTGAAGCATGCCATTTTACTGACTGATTCACATGTATTGACTGTGTCAGGACTCAGACTTGTGATTGAAGCATGCCATTTTACTGACTGATTCACATGTATTGACTGTTTCAGGACTCAGACTTGGGAGTGAAATGTGCCATTTTACTGACTGATTCACATGTATCGGCTGTCTCAGGACTCAGACTTGTGAGTGAAACGTGCCATTTTACTGACTGATTCAAATGTATTGACTGTGTTTCAGGACTCAGACTCGCGAGCGGAGCGTGAGGGCAGAACTCACATGTTTGTGGAATTCCCTCGGCGATTTTCTTTGATCGGCATGCCCTTGACCACCACACTGTTCTACTGCAGTCTGTACCACTACCATCTACAGGAGGTGCGTGCATGCGTGTGTCTGTCTGTCTGTCTGTGTGTGTGTGTGTGTGTCTGTCTGTCTGTCTGTGTGTGTGTGTGTCTGTCTATCTCTGTGTGTGTGTGTGTGTCTTTCTATCTGTCTGTCTGTCATGAGTGAATACAAAATTTAAAATGAATGCAAAATGATTTTTCTTTCTTTGGCTGGTTGAAACTATCAGACAGTAAGATGGGTATAGGAAATATCGAAGGGAAATTTGAATGGTGCGACTATGCCATTGGCTATGCTTGTTGTTTGAATGGTGTGACTATGCCATCGGCCATGCTCTTGTTGTTTGAATGGTGCGACTATGCCATCGGCTATGCTTGTTGTTTGAATGGTGCGACTATGCCATCGGCTATGCTTGTTGTTTGAATGGTGCGACTATGCCATCGGCTATGCTTGTTGTTTGAATGGTGTGACTATACCATCGGCTATGCTTGTTGTTTGAATGGTGTGACTATGCCATCGGCCATGCTCTTGTTGTTTGAATGGTGCGACTATGCCATCGGCTATGCTTGTTGTTTGAATGGTGCGACTATGCCATCGGCTATGCTTGTTGTTTGAATGGTGCGACTATGCCATCGGCTATGCTTGTTGTTTGAATGGTGCGACTATGCCATCGGCTATGCTTGTTGTTTGAATGGTGCGACTATGCCATTGGCTATGCTTGTTGTTTGAATGGTGCGACTATGCCATTGGCTATGCTTGTTGTTTGAATGGTGCGACTATGCCATCGGCTATGCTTGTTGTTTGAATGGTGTGACTATGCCATCGGCTATGCTTGTTGTTTGAATGGTGTGACTATGCCATCGGCTATGCTTGTTGTTTGAATGGTGCGACTATGCCATCGGCTATGCTTGTTGTTTGAATGGTGCGACTATGCCATCGGCTATGCTTGTTGTTTGAATGGTGCGACTATGCCATCAGCTATGCTTGTTGTTTGAATGGTGTGACTATACCATCGGCTATGCTTGTTGTTTGAATGGTGCGACTATGCCATCGGCTATGCTTGTTGTTTGAATGGTGCGACTATGCCATCGGCTATGCTTGTTGTTTGAATGGTGCGACTATGCCATCGGCTATGCTTGTTGTTTGAATGGTGTGACTATGCCATCGGCTATGCTTGTTGTTTGAATGGTGTGACTATGCCATCGGCTATGCTCGTTGTTTGAATGGTGTGACTATGCCATCGGCTATGCTTGTTGTTTGAATGGTGCGACTATGCCATTGGCTATGCTTGTTGTTTGAATGGTGCGACTATGCCATTGGCTATGCTTGTTGTTTGAATGGTGTGACTATGCCATCGGCTATGCTTGTTGTTTGAATGGTGCGACTATGCCATTGGCTATGCTTGTTGTTTGAATGGTGCGACTATGCCATTGGCTATGCTTGTTGTTTGAATGGTGTGACTATGCCATTGGCTATGCTTGTTGTTTGAATGGTGTGACTATACCATCGGCTATGCTAGTTGTTTGAATGGCTGTCATCTACAATCATTAGGTTTGGTGTATTACATTGAACTGTGTGTATTACATTGAACTGTGTGTATTACATTGAACTGTGTGTGTTACATTGAATTGTGTGTATTACATTGAATTGTGTGTATTGCATTGAACTGTGTGTATTGCATTGAACTGTGTGTATTACATTAAATTGTGTGTATTGCATTGAACTGTGTGTATTACATTAAATTGTGTGTATTACATTGAACTGTGTGTGTTACATTGAATTGTGTGTATTACATTGAATTGTGCGTATTGCATTGAACTGTGTGTATTGCATTGAACTGTGTGTATTACATTAAATTGTGTGTATTGCATTGAACTGTGTGTATTACATTAAATTGTGTGTATTACATTGAACTGTGTGTATTACATTGAACTGTGTGTATTACATTAAATTGTGTGTATTACATTGAACTGTGTGTATTACATTGAACTGTGTGTATTACATTGAACTGTGTGTGTTACAGTGCTAGCATACTTTGTGTCACCTTGTGTGTGTTACATGTGCTAACATAGTTTGTGTCACCTTGTGTGTGTTACATGTGCTAACATAGTTTGTGTCACCTTGTCTGTGTTACATGTGCTAACATAGTTTGTGTCACCTTGTGTGTGTTACATGTGCTAACATAGTTTGTGTCACCTTGTGTGTGTTACATGTGCTAACATAGTTTGTGTCACCTTGTGTGTGTTACATGTGCTAACATAGTTTGTGTCACCTTGTGTGTGTTACATGTGCTAACATAGTTTGTGTCACCTTGTGTGTGTTACATGTGCTAACATAGTTTGTGTCACCTTGTGTGTGTTACATGTGCTAACATAGTTTGTGTCACCTTGTGTGTGTTACATGTGCTAACATAGTTTGTGTCACCGTGCCTGTGTTGCAGAACAATCTAGCCAGTCCCCTGGCCATCAAGAAGAGACACAACGTAAGTCAGACATTTTTTATATTTTTTTTATGTACCTCTGCCATGGAGGATTTTTTTTTTTTAGTTGTTTGTCTATCTGTTGCTGTGTTTGTGGACATTGTGTGAAATATTGACACAGGTGTCTGTGACATTCTACAGTGTACAGTGTGTGGGTTCTATCCCAGCAAGTTGTTTGTCTAACTGTTGCTTTGTGGACATTGTGTGAAATATTGACACAGGTGTCTGTGACATTCTACAGTGTACAGTGTGTGGGTTCTATCCCAGCAAGTTGTTTGTCTAACTGTTGCTTTGTGGACATTGTGTGAAATATTGACACAGGTTTCTGTGGCATTCTACATTCTACAGTGTGTGGGTTCTATCCCAGCAAGTTGTTTGTCTAACTGTTGCTTTGTGGACATTGTGTGAAATATTGACACAGGTTTCTGTGGCATTCTACATTCTACAGTGTGTGGGTTCTATCCCAGCAAGTTGTTTGTCTAACTGTTGCTTTGTGGACATTGTGTGAAATATTGACACAGGTTTCTGTGGCATTCTACATTCTACAGTGTGTGGGTTCTATCCCAGCAAGTTGTTTGTCTAACTGTTGCTTTGTGGACATTGTGTGAAATATTGACACAGGTGTCTGTGACATTCTACAGTGTACAGTGTGTGAGTTCTATCCCAGCAAGAACATTTGAAATGGTAGATGGAGGATTATTGTATTTAGTTACATAAAATGTCATAATGGTATTTTCTGTTGGTCAGGATTGTATTAGTGTTTTCTACATGTGTTATATTTTAGTCTATTATTTTTAATTGCATAATGGGTTTTTTTCTGTTGGTCAGGATTGTATTTGTGTATTTTACATGCGTTATATTTTAGTCACTGAGACTGTGAAATTTGGGCTGCTCCCGCATGGAGAGCGTGTCTCCGTTAATCCAGCGCCACCCTTTTCTTTTATCTGGAGGGCGGTGGGGATGGACTCAGGACGTTTAGCTGTCAGTTTGGTTCATACCAGGCAGTGGGATTCTCCTTAAAATTTTCACTGCCGTGGGTTTTTACTTGTGTATAACGCACGGGTCAGACTTGGTCCAAGTTTCTATCCTAAGGACTTCGATTGTCCTGCCGAGCTGGAAAGAAAGCTGAAGGGTGGGATTCAAACCCCAGACAATCACTCCTTGAATTGGCAGAAGGAAGCCTTAACTGTCATGCCACTGTCCTTTCATGCTCTAGCATTGCTGTGTGCGATGATGATGGTGATGGTGAATTGGCAGAAGGAAGCCTTAACTGTCATGCCACTGTCCTTTCATGCTCTAGCGTTGCTGTGTGCGATGATGATGATGATGATGATGATGATGGTGAATTGGCAGGAGGAAGCCTTAACTGTCATCTCTAGTGTTGCTGTGTGCGATGATGATGATGATGGTGAATTGGCAGAAGGAAGCCTTAACTGTCATGCCACTGTCCTTTCATGCTCTAGTGTTTCTGTGTGCGATGATGATGATGATGATGGTGAATTGGCAGAAGGAAGCCATAACAGTCATCTCTAGTGTTGCTGTGTGCGATGATGATGATGATGGTGAATTGGCAGAAGGAAGCCTTAACTGTCATGCCACTGTCCTTTCATGCTCTAGTGTTTCTGTGTGCGATGATGATGATGATGGTGAATTGGCAGAAGGAAGCCTTAACTGTCATGCCACTGTCCTTTCATGCTCTAGTGTTTCTGTGTGCGATGATGATGATGATGGTGAATTGGCAGAAGGAAGCCTTAACTGTCATGCCACTGTCCTTTCATGCTCTAGCGTTTCTGTGTGCGATGATGATGATGGGTGGGGGGTCCGTTTCATTGCAGAAATCTTGTACAAAAAATTTGATTTGCAATTATTTTATCATTCGTAAGTTGGATGTAGAATGCAGACCTGTTTACCATCCCGATTTTGCCGTAATTTTTACGGGATAAAAAGTCAAATTACGGTAATTACGGCTACGAAGAAAAAATATGGGGAAAAAATTTCCTAAATATACATGTAAATTACAAAAACTAAATTGCGTCGGTAAGCGAAGCTTTTGAAACGATGCGGTGAAAAGTCATTTCACGGCATTTCCTTCTCTGTTTCCAAATGGCGTCCAAGCGAGTGCATTCCGAAGCTTCTGTATCTTCTGGTCGAAAAAATCAAAAGAAAAGACATCAAAAGTGGCACAGAAATTCCGGGAAAGTTACCTCAAAATTCCAGGAATACGTCGTTCAGCACTAGGTGACGAGCATGTGTTCTGTGTCTACTGCTCGACGGACATATGTTTTGCACACTCAGGTCAGTACGATATCGACGTTCATTGGTCACGCGTTGGATTACAGTTTTTTCTCTTGAAATTATGTTTTTTTGCTTCAGAAATTACAACTTTGCAAAATAGGGGTAAACAGGTCTGAGAATGTCTACATCTTGTAAATTTTAAATGCTTGTAAATGAGGTGGAAGGGTATCTTTGTTCTTGCAAAATTTGTTTATTATTATTAGTCATGTAACTGGTATGTTGATGGCAGTATGATTTTATTTTAAGTTGCAGTATTGCATCCAAACTTGATTAAGAATGTGAATGTGGTCTATGTTTCTTCTTAGAATTTTCATATTGTACCTATTTTACTCTTGTATAATTGTGTGTGAGTGTGTGCGTGCGTATGTTGATGATGATGACAGGTTCCAGAGAGGCAGTACCTATGGACAGCTGTTAGTGCCAGAGCCAAAGCCAAATGATGATGATGATTTTGATGATGATGATGATGACAGGTTCCAGAGAGGCAGTACCTATGGACAGCTGTTAGTGCCAGAGCCAAAGCCAAGGGATGATGATGATGATGATGATGATGATGATGGTGATGATGATGACAGGTTCCAGAGAGGCAGTACCTATGGACAGCTGTTAGTGCCAGAGCCAAAGCCAAGGGATGATGATGATGATGATGATGGTGATGATGATGACAGGTTCCAGAGAGGCAGTACCTATGGACAGCTGTTAGTGCCAGAGCCAAAGCCAAGGGATGATGATGATGGTGATGATGATGATGATAGGTTCCAGAGAGGCAGTACCTATGGACAGCTGTTAGTGCCAGAGCCAAAGCCAAGGGATGATGATGATGGTGATGATGATGATGACAGGTTCCAGAGAGGCAGTACCTATGGACAGCTGTTAGTGCCAGAGCCAAAGCCAAGGGATGATGATGATGGTGATGATGATGGTGATGATGATGACAGGTTCCAGAGAGGCAGTACCTATGGACAGCTGTTAGTGCCAGAGCCAAAGCCAAGGGATGATGATGATGATGATGGTGATGACAGGTTCCAGAGAGGCAGTACCTATGGACAGCTGTTAGTGCCAGAGCCAAAGTCAAGGGATGATGATGATGATGATGATGATGACAGGTTCCATAGAGGCAGTACCTATGGACAGCTGTTAGTGCCAGAGCCAAAGCCAAGGGATGATGATGATGATGATGATGATGGTGATGACAGGTTCCAGAGAGGCAGTACCTATGGACAGCTGTTAGTGCCAGAGCCAAAGCCAAGGGATGGACCGATATAGAACAACTGCTGACCGCCAAGGTAATAATAATAATAATAATAAACGGACACTTATATAGCGCTTTTTATCAAGCACAGATACAGACTGACAGACAAGGACAGATACAGAGAGAGAGTGAAGGGCTTGTTTGGAAGGTAATGGATGAAGCCTACTGCACGGTCTATACCATTGTTACTTCCATTAGTCAGGGGCTTGTTTGGAAGGTAATGGATGAAGCCTACTGCACGGTCTATACCATTGTTACTTCCATTAGTCAGGGGCTTGTTCAGAAGGTAATGGATGAAGCCTACTGCCCGGTCTATACCATTGTTACTTCCATTAGTCAGGGGCTTGTTCAGAAGGTAATGGATGAAGCCTACTGCACGGTCTATACCATTGTTACTTCCATTAGTCAGGGGCTTGTTCAGAAGGTAATGGATGAAGCCTACTGCACGGTCTATACCATTATTACTTCCATTAGTCAGGGGCTTGTTTGGAAGGTAATGGATGAAGCCTACTGCACGGTCTATACCATTGTTACTTCCATTAGTCAGGGGCTTGTTTGGAAGGTAATGGATGAAGCCTACTGCACTGTCTATACCATTGTTACTTCCATTAGTCAGGGGCTTGTTTGGAAGGTAATGGATGAAGCCTACTGCACGGTCTATACCATTATTACTTCCATTAGTCAGGGGCTTGTTTGGAAGGTAATGGATGAAGCCTACTGCACAGTCTATACCATTGTTACTTCCATTAGTCAGGGGCTTGTTTGGAAGGTAATGGATGAAGCCTACTGCACAGTCTATACCATTGTTACTTCCATTAGTCAGGGGCTTGTTTGGAAGGTAATGGATGAAGCCTACTGCACAGTCTATACCATTGTTACTTCCATTAGTCAGGGGCTTGTTCAGAAGGTAATGGATGAAGCCTACTGCACAGTCTATACCATTGTTACTTCCATTAGTCAGGGGCTTGTTCAGAAGGTAATGGATGAAGCCTACTGCACAGTCTATACCATTGTTACTTCCATTAGTCAGGGGCTTGTTTGGAAGGTAATGGATGAAGCCTACTGCACAGTCTATACCATTGTTACTTCCATTAGTCAGGGGCTTGTTTGGAAGGTAATGGATGAAGCCTAATGCACGGTCTATACCATTGTTACTTCCATTAGTCAGGGGCTTGTTCAGAAGGTAATGGATGAAGCCTACTGCACGGTCTATACCATTGTTACTTCCATTAGTCAGGGGCTTGTTTAGAAGGTAATGGATGAAGCCTACTGCACGGTCTATACCATTGTTACTTCCATTAGTCAGGGGCTTGTTCAGAAGGTAATGGATGAAGCCTACTGCACGGTCTATACCATTGTTACTTCCATTAGTCAGGGGCTTGTTCGGAAGGTAATGGATGAAGCCTACTGCACAGTCTATACCATTGTTACTTCCATTAGTCAGGGGCTTGTTCAGAAGGTAATGGATGAAGCCTACTGCAGGGTCTATACCATTATTACTTCCATTAGTCAGGGGCTTGTTTGGAAGGTAATGGATGAAGCCTACTGCACGGTCTATACCATTGTTACTTCCATTAGTCAGGGGCTTGTTAAGAAGGTAATGGATGAAGCCTACTGCACGGTCTATACCATTATTACTTCCATTAGTCAGGGGCTTGTTTAGAAGGTAATGGATGAAGCCTACTGCACAGTCTATACCATTGTTACTTCCATTAGTCAGGGGCTTGTTTAGAAGGTAATGGATGAAGCCTACTGCACGGTCTATACCATTATTACTTCCATTAGTCAGGGGCTTGTTTGGAAGGTAATGGATGAAGCCTACTGCACGGTCTATACCATTGTTACTTCCATTAGTCAGGGGCTTGTTTGGAAGGTAATGGATGAAGCCTACTGCACGGTCTATACCATTGTTACTTCCATTAGTCAGGGGCTTGTTTAGAAGGTAATGGATGAAGCCTACTGCACAGTCTATACCATTGTTACTTCCATTAGTCAGGGGCTTGTTAAGAAGGTAATGGATGAAGCCTACTGCACAGTCTATACCATTGTTACTTCCATTAGTCAGGGGCTTGTTAAGAAGGTAATGGATGAAGCCTACTGCACAGTCTATACCATTGTTACTTCCATTAGTCAGGGGCTTGTTCAGAAGGTAATGGATGAAGCCTAATGCACGGTCTATACCATTGTTACTTCCATTAGTCAGGGGCTTGTTTAGAAGGTAATGGATGAAGCCTACTGCACGGTCTATACCATTGTTACTTCCATTAGTCAGGGGCTTGTTAAGAAGGTAATGGATGAAGCCTACTGCACGGTCTATACCATTGTTACTTCCATTAGTCAGGGGCTTGTTTAGAAGGTAATGGATGAAGCCTACTGCACGGTCTATACCATTGTTACTTCCATTAGTCAGGGGCTTGTTCAGAAGGTAATGGATGAAGCCTACTGCACGGTCTATACCATTGTTACTTCCATTAGTCAGGGGCTTGTTTGGAAGGTAATGGATGAAGCCTACTGCACGGTCTATACCATTGTTACTTCCATTAGTCAGGGGCTTGTTTGGAAGGTAATGGATGAAGCCTACTGCACTGTCTATACCATTGTTACTTCCATTAGTCAGGGGCTTGTTTAGAAGGTAATGGATGAAGCCTACTGCACAGTCTATACCATTGTTACTTCCATTAGTCAGGGGCTTGTTTAGAAGGTAATGGATGAAGCCTACTGCACAGTCTATACCATTGTTACTTCCATTAGTCAGGGGCTTGTTTAGAAGGTAATGGATGAAGCCTACTGCACAGTCTATACCATTGTTACTTCCATTAGTCAGGGGCTTGTTTAGAAGGTAATGGATGAAGCCTACTGCACTGTCTATACCATTGTTACTTCCATTAGTCAGGGGCTTGTTTGGAAGGTAATGGATGAAGCCTACTGCACAGTCTATACCATTGTTACTTCCATTAGTCAGGGGCTTGTTTGGAAGGTAATGGATGAAGCCTACTGCACAGTCTATACCATTGTTACTTCCATTAGTCAGGGGCTTGTTTGGAAGGTAATGGATGAAGCCTACTGCACGGTCTATACCATTGTTACTTCCATTAGTCAGGGGCTTGTTTGGAAGGTAATGGATGAAGCCTACTGCACGGTCTATACCATTGTTACTTCCATTAGTCAGGGGCTTGTTCAGAAGGTAATGGATGAAGCCTACTGCACAGTCTATACCATTGTTACTTCCATTAGTCAGGGGCTTGTTTAGAAGGTAATGGATGAAGCCTACTGCACAGTCTATACCATTGTTACTTCCATTAGTCAGGGGCTTGTTTGGAAGGTAATGGATGAAGCCTACTGCACGGTCTATACCATTGTTACTTCCATTAGTCAGGGGCTTGTTTAGAAGGTAATGGATGAAGCCTACTGCACAGTCTATACCATTGTTACTTCCATTAGTCAGGGGCTTGTTTGGAAGGTAATGGATGAAGCCTACTGCACAGTCTATACCATTGTTACTTCCATTAGTCAGGGGCTTGTTTGGAAGGTAATGGATGAAGCCTACTGCACGGTCTATACCATTGTTACTTCCATTAGTCAGGGGCTTGTTTAGAAGGTAATGGATGAAGCCTACTGCACGGTCTATACCATTGTTACTTCCATTAGTCAGGGGCTTGTTCGGAAGGTAATGGATGAAGCCTACTGCACGGTCTATACCATTGTTACTTCCATTAGTCAGGGGCTTGTTTAGAAGGTAATGGATGAAGCCTACTGCACAGTCTATACCATTGTTACTTCCATTAGTCAGGGGCTTGTTTGGAAGGTAATGGATGAAGCCTACTGCACAGTCTATACCATTGTTACTTCCATTAGTCAGGGGCTTGTTTGGAAGGTAATGGATGAAGCCTACTGCACGGTCTATACCATTGTTACTTCCATTAGTCAGGGGCTTGTTTAGAAGGTAATGGATGAAGCCTACTGCACGGTCTATACCATTGTTACTTCCATTAGTCAGGGGCTTGTTTAGAAGGTAATGGATGAAGCCTACTGCACAGTCTATACCATTGTTACTTCCATTAGTCAGGGGCTTGTTTAGAAGGTAATGGATGAAGCCTACTGCACGGTCTATACCATTGTTACTTCCATTAGTCAGGGGCTTGTTTAGAAGGTAATGGATGAAGCCTACTGCACGGTCTATACCATTGTTACTTCCATTAGTCAGGGGCTTGTTCAGAAGGTAATGGATGAAGCCTACTGCACGGTCTATACCATTGTTACTTCCATTAGTCAGGGGCTTGTTCAGAAGGTAATGGATGAAGCCTACTGCACGGTCTATACCATTGTTACTTCCATTAGTCAGGGGCTTGTTCAGAAGGTAATGGATGAAGCCTACTGCACGGTCTATACCATTGTTACTTCCATTAGTCAGGGGCTTGTTTGGAAGGTAATGGATGAAGCCTACTGCACGGTCTATACCATTGTTACTTCCATTAGTCAGGGGCTTGTTCGGAAGGTAATGGATGAAGCCTACTGCACGGTCTATACCATTGTTACTTCCATTAGTCAGGGGCTTGTTTAGAAGGTAATGGATGAAGCCTACTGCACGGTCTATACCATTGTTACTTCCATTAGTCAGGGGCTTGTTTAGAAGGTAATGGATGAAGCCTACTGCACTGTCTATACCATTGTTACTTCCATTAGTCAGGGGCTTGTTTAGAAGGTAATGGATGAAGCCTACTGCACAGTCTATACCATTGTTACTTCCATTAGTCAGGGGCTTGTTTAGAAGGTAATGGATGAAGCCTACTGCACGGTCTATACCATTGTTACTTCCATTAGTCAGGGGCTTGTTTAGAAGGTAATGGATGAAGCCTACTGCACAGTCTATACCATTGTTACTTCCATTAGTCAGGGGCTTGTTAAGAAGGTAATGGATGAAGCCTACTGCACAGTCTATACCATTGTTACTTCCATTAGTCAGGGGCTTGTTTAGAAGGTAATGGATGAAGCCTACTGCACGGTCTATACCATTGTTACTTCCATTAGTCAGGGGCTTGTTAAGAAGGTAATGGATGAAGCCTACTGCACAGTCTATACCATTGTTACTTCCATTAGTCAGGGGCTTGTTTGGAAGGTAATGGATGAAGCCTACTGCACGGTCTATACCATTGTTACTTCCATTAGTCAGGGGCTTGTTCAGAAGGTAATGGATGAAGCCTACTGCACGGTCTATACCATTGTTACTTCCATTAGTCAGGGGCTTGTTAAGAAGGTAATGGATGAAGCCTACTGCACAGTCTATACCATTGTTACTTCCATTAGTCAGGGGCTTGTTTAGAAGGTAATGGATGAAGCCTACTGCACGGTCTATACCATTGTTACTTCCATTAGTCAGGGGCTTGTTCAGAAGGTAATGGATGAAGCCTACTGCACGGTCTATACCATTGTTACTTCCATTAGTCAGGGGCTTGTTTAGAAGGTAATGGATGAAGCCTACTGCACGGTCTATACCATTGTTACTTCCATTAGTCAGGGGCTTGTTCAGAAGGTAATGGATGAAGCCTACTGCACGGTCTATACCATTGTTACTTCCATTAGTCAGGGGCTTGTTCAGAAGGTAATGGATGAAGCCTACTGCACTGTCTATACCATTGTTACTTCCATTAGTCAGGGGCTTGTTCAGAAGGTAATGGATGAAGCCTACTGCACGGTCTATACCATTGTTACTTCCATTAGTCAGGGGCTTGTTCAGAAGGTAATGGATGAAGCCTACTGCACGGTCTATACCATTGTTACTTCCATTAGTCAGGGGCTTGTTTGGAAGGTAATGGATGAAGCCTACTGCACGGTCTATACCATTGTTACTTCCATTAGTCAGGGGCTTGTTCGGAAGGTAATGGATGAAGCCTACTGCACGGTCTATACCATTGTTACTTCCATTAGTCAGGGGCTTGTTTAGAAGGTAATGGATGAAGCCTACTGCCCGGTCTATACCATTGTTACTTCCATTAGTCAGGGGCTTGTTTAGAAGGTAATGGATGAAGCCTACTGCACGGTCTATACCATTGTTACTTCCATTAGTCAGGGGCTTGTTTAGAAGGTAATGGATGAAGCCTACTGCACGGTCTATACCATTGTTACTTCCATTAGTCAGGGGCTTGTTTAGAAGGTAATGGATGAAGCCTACTGCACGGTCTATACCATTGTTACTTCCATTAGTCAGGGGGGGGCTGCAACAACTGCCTGTCTGCCTGGTGATAGGCCCTTCTTGCAGGCACCACCAATTCTCATGTTGACGTTCTATTTACACTGTGTTAACATTGTGTTTACATGCTATTTACAATGTGTTTACATGCTATTTACACTGTGTTTGCATGCTATTTACACTGTGTTTACATGCTATTCACACTGTGTTTATAATGTGTTTAAATGCAATTTAAACTGTGTTTACAATGTGTTTACAGGGCTGGTTTCATGCTATTTACACTGTGTTTACATGCTATTTACTCTGTGTTTACATGCTATTTACACTGTGTTTACATGCTATTTACACTGTGTTTACATGCTATTTACATTATGCTTACATGCTATTTACACTGTGTTTACATGCTATTTATGTGTTTACATGCTATTTACACTGTGTTTACATGCTATTCACACTGTGTTTACATGCTATTTACACTATGTTTACATGCTATTTACACTGTGTTTACATGCTATTTACACTGTGTTTACATGCTATTTACACTATGTTTACATGCTATTTACACTGTGTTTACATGCTATTTACACTGTGTTTACATGCTATTTACACTGTGTTTACATGCTATTTACACTATGTTTACATGCTATTTACACTATGTTTACAATGTGTTTACAGGGCTGGTTTGGGGGCAAAAAGATGAAGGCTGCCATAGGGTTTGACAAGGTGGTGGACATTCTTCACAAATTCCAGGCTCCCACCGAAGTATGTATTGTGAGTGTGTGTGTGTGTGTGAGTGTGTGCTCATATATGTACATGTATGTGTTGCATGTCCATATATGTGTGTGTGTGCACGGGTGAAAGTAAACCATTCTCTCAATCCTTAAATAACACGTTTCAATGTTCTCTGAATCTTCCCATTCCTGAAGTGGTGACCGCATTACAAATAATTTCCAGTATGTCTGTGTGTGTGTGTATGTGTGTGTGTGTACACAGGATGTGTGGGGGTGGTGTTAGAATTGTGTCTATCATCTTGTTTCAATCTGCCGTCAATGTTATGTCTATGTACACAGGATGTGTGGGGGTGGGTAGAATTGTGTCTATCATCTTGTTTCAATCTGCCGTCAATGTTGTGTCTATGTACACAGGATGGGTGGGGGTGGGTAGAATTGTGTCTATCATCTTGTTTCAATCTGCCGTCAATGTTGTGTCTATGTACACAGGATGGGTGGGGCTGGGTAGAATTGTGTCTATCATCTTGTTTCAATCTGCCGTCAATGTTGGCAGAAATGCTTGATTATGTATAAGACTGTTTCTGGATGACAAGATGGCCACTCATGCTCATTTCATGAACACTCCTCAACAACCTTCACCCATCTGTGTGCATGTGTGTGTGCACATTGGTATGTGTGTGTGTGTGTGTGTGTGCACATGGGTCTGTGTGCATGTGTGTGTGTGTGCACATGGGTATGTGTGTGTGTGTGTGTGTGTGCACATGGGTCTGTGTGCATGTGTGTGTGTGTGCACATGGGTATGTGTGTGTGTGCACATGGGTCTGTGTGCATGTGTGTGTGCACATGGGTCTGTGTGCATGTGTGTGTGTGTGCACATGGGTCTGTGTGCATGTGTGTGTGTGTGTACATGGGTATGTGTGTGTGCACATGGGTCTGTGTGCATGTGTGTGTGCACATGGGTCTGTGTGCATGTGTGTGTGTGTGCACATGGGTCTGTGTGTGTGTGTGTACATGGGTATGTGTGTGTGCACATGGGTCTGTGTGCATGTGTGTGTGTGTGTGTGCACATGGGTCTGTGTGCATGTGTGTGTGTGTGTGCACATGGGTCTGTGTGTGTGCATGTGTGTGTGCACATGGGTCTGTGTGCATGTGTGTGTGCACATGGGTCTGTGTGCATGTGTGTGTGCACATGGGTCTGTGTGCATGTGTGTGTGTGTGTGCACATGGGTCTGTGTGCATGTGTGTGTGTGTGCACATGGGTCTGTGTGCATGTGTGTGTGCACATGGGTCTGTGTGCATGTGTGTGTGTGTGCACATGGGTCTGTGTGCATGTGTGTGTGTGTGCACATGGGTCTGTGTGCATGTGTGTGTGCACATGGGTCTGTGTGCATGTGTGTGTGTGTGTGTGCACATGGGTCTGTGTGCATGTGTGTGTGTGTGCACATGGGTCTGTGTGCATGCATGTGTTCATGTGTATTTTGACATACATTTATGCGCAACATAATCCAAATATTTCTGTCCATTTTATAGCATGCCTTTCATTTATTTTTATTTCTCCAGATTGTGTCCAAATATTTAGAGCTGGTGGATGACCTTGACATTCGACTGACCTTGAGCCGCGAAACAGGCTGCAGAAAGGTCATCATTGAGGTAGTAGCATTTGGCTTTTGATTTTTTTTCTTTCATGTTATTTAATAAACAACATGAAATGGTCACATTTTGAAACAGTGTTAACCCTGTCATCGCCCGAGGAAAACAGCGAGGTTATTGATTTTCTTATAAAATTTAAGAGGCCTGTTAGACTCAATCTGAGTAAATGGTCTAGAGCTGTATCTTTCCTGACTTGTCTAAATAAGAAAAAACATCATTCCGGGACTATGACATCATCAATGACATCACACACCATGTAGTAGACAGGTGGCAGGGAAGGGGTTAACTAAGCTGTTAGAGTGATGACATCATCAATGACATCACACACCATGTAGTAGACAGGACTGGCAGGGAAGGGGTTAACTAAGCCGTTAAAGTGATGACATCATCAATGACATCACACACCATGTAGTAGACAGGGGACTGGCAGGGAAGGGGTTAACTAAGCTGTTAGAGTGATGACATCATCAATGACATCACACACCATGTAGTAGACAGGGGACTGGCAGGGAAGGGGTTAACTAAGCTGTTAAAGTGATGACATCATCAATGACATCACACACCATGTAGTAGACAGGTGGCAGGGAAGGGGTTAACTAAGCTGTTAAAGTGATGACATCATCAATGACATCACACACCATGTAGTAGACAGGGGACTGGCAGGGAAGGGGTTAACTAAGCTGTTAGAGTGATGACATCATCAATGACATCACACACCATGTAGTAGACAGGGGACTGGCAGGGAAGGGGTTAACTAAGCTGTTAAAGTGATGACATCATCAATGACATCACACACCATGTAGTAGACAGGGGACTGGCAGGGAAGGGGTTAACTAAGCTGTTAGAGTGATGACATCATCAATGACATCACACACCATGTAGTAGACAGGGGACTGGCAGGGAAGGGGTTAACTAAGCTGTTAAAGTGATGACATCATCAATGACATCACACACCATGTAGTAGACAGGTGGCAGGGAAGGGGTTAACTAAGCTGTTAGAGTGATGACATCATCAATGACATCACACACCATGTAGTAGACAGGGGACTGGCAAGGAAGGGGTTAACTAAGCTGTTAAAGTGATGACATCATCAATGACATCACACACCATGTAGTAGACAGGGGCAGGGAAGGGGTTAACTAAGCTGTTAAAGTGATGACATCATCAATGACATCACACACCATGTAGTAGACAGGGGACTGGCAGGGAAGGGGTTAACTAAGCTGTTAAAGTGATGACATCATCAATGACATCACACACCATGTAGTAGACAGGGGACTGGCAGGGAAGGGGTTAACTAAGCTGTTAAAGTGATGACATCATCAATGACATCACACACCATGTAGTAGACAGGGGACTGGCAGGGAAGGGGTTAACTAAGCTGTTAAAGTGATGACATCATCAATGACATCACACACCATGTAGTAGACAGGGGACTGGCAGGGAAGGGGTTAACTAAGCTGTTAAAGTGATGACATCATCAATGACATCACACACCATGTAGTAGACAGGACTGGCAGGGAAGGGGTTAACTAAGCTGTTAAAGTGATGACATCATCAATGACATCACACACCATGTAGTAGACAGGGGACTGGCAGGGAAGGGGTTAACTAAGCTGTTAAAGTGATGACATCATCAATGACATCACACACCATGTAGTAGACAGGGGACTGGCAGGGAAGGGGTTAACTAAGCTGTTAAAGTGATGACATCATCAATGACATCACACACCATGTAGTAGACAGGGGACTGGCAGGGAAGGGGTTAACTAAGCTGTTAAAGTGATGACATCATCAATGACATCACACACCATGTAGTAGACAGGGGACTGGCAGGGAAGGGGTTAACTAAGCTGTTAAAGTGATGACATCATCAATGACATCACACACCATGTAGTAGACAGGGGACTGGCAGGGAAGGGGTTAACTAAGCTGTTAAAGTGATGACATCATCAATGACATCACACACCATGTAGTAGACAGGGGACTGGCAAGGAAGGGGTTAACTAAGCTGTTAAAGTGATGACATCATCAATGACATCACACACCATGTAGTAGACAGGGGACTGGCAGGGAAGGGGTTAACTAAGCTGTTAAAGTGATGACATCATCAATGACATCACACACCATGTAGTAGACAGGACTGGCAGGGAAGGGGTTAACTAAGCTGTTAAAGTGATGACATCATCAATGACATCACACACCATGTAGTAGACAGGGGACTGGCAGGGAAGGGGTTAACTAAGCTGTTAAAGTGATGACATCATCAATGACATCAAACACCATGTAGTAGACAGGGGACTGGCAGGGAAGGGGATGAGGGGTTACATCACACACCATGTAGTAGACAGCTGCAGGGAAGGGGTTAACTAAGATGAGTGATGACATCATCAATGACATCACACACCATGTAGTAGACAGGGGACTGGCAGGGAAGGGGTTAACTAAGCTGTTAAAGTGATGACATCATCAATGACATCAACACACCATGTAGTAGACAGGGGACTGGCAGGGAAGGGGTTAACTAAGCTGCAGGGAAAGTAATGAGTGATGACATCATCAATGACATCACACACCATGTAGTAGACAGGGGACTGGCAGGGAAGGGGTTAACTAAGCTGTTAGAGTGATGACATCATCAATGACATCACACACCATGTAGTAGACAGGGGACTGGCAGGGAAGGGGTTAACTAAGCTGTTAGAGTGATGACATCATCAATGACATCACACACCATGTAGTAGACAGGGGACTGGCAGGGAAGGGGTTAACTAAGCTGTTAGAGTGATGACATCATCAATGACATCACACACCATGTAGTAGACAGGGGACTGGCAGGGAAGGGGTTAACTAAGCTGTTAGAGTGATGACATCATCAATGACATCAAACACCATGTAGTAGACAGGGGACTGGCAGGGAAGGGGTTAACTAAGCTGTTAGAGTGATGACATCATCAATGACATCAAACACCATGTAGTAGACAGGGGACTGGCAGGGAAGGGGTTAACTAAGCTGTTAGAGTGATGACATCATCAATGACATCACACACCATGTAGTAGACAGGGGACTGGCAGGGAAGGGGTTAACTAAGCTGTTAGAGTGATGACATCATCAATGACATCACACACCATGTAGTAGACAGGGGACTGGCAGGGAAGGGGTTAACTAAGCTGTTAGAGTGATGACATCATCAATGACATCAAACACCATGTAGTAGACAGGGGACTGGCAGGGAAGGGGTTAACTAAGCTGTTAAAGTGATGACATCATCAATGACATCAAACACCATGTAGTAGACAGGGGACTGGCAGGGAAGGGGTTAACTAAGCTGTTAAAGTGATGACATCATCAATGACATCAAACACCATGTAGTAGACAGGGGACTGGCAGGGAAGGGGTTAACTAAGCTGTTAAAGTGATGACATCATCAATGACATCAAACACCATGTAGTAGACAGGGGACTGGCAGGGAAGGGGTTAACTAAGCTGTTAAAGTGATGACATCATCAATGACATCACACACCATGTAGTAGACAGGGGACTGGCAGGGAAGGGGTTAACTAAGCTGTTAAAGTGATGACATCATCAATGACATCAAACACCATGTAGTAGACAGGGGACTGGCAGGGAAGGGGTTAACTAAGCTGTTAAAGTGATGACATCATCAATGACATCAAACACCATGTAGTAGACAGGGGACTGGCAGGGAAGGGGTTAACTAAGCTGTTAAAGTGATGACATCATCAATGACATCACACACCATGTAGTAGACAGGGGACTGGCAGGGAAGGGGTTAACTAAGCTGTTAAAGTGATGACATCATCAATGACATCACACACCATGTAGTAGACAGGGGACTGGCAGGGAAGGGGTTAACTAAGCTGTTAAAGTGATGACATCATCAATGACATCAAACACCATGTAGTAGACAGGGGACTGGCAGGGAAGGGGTTAACTAAGCTGTTAAAGTGATGACATCATCAATGACATCACACACCATGTAGTAGACAGGGGACTGGCAGGGAAGGGGTTAACTAAGCTGTTAGAGTGATGACATCATCAATGACATCAAACACCATGTAGTAGACAGGGGACTGGCAGGGAAGGGGTTAACTAAGCTGTTAAAGTGATGACATCATCAATGACATCAAACACCATGTAGTAGACAGGGGACTGGCAGGGAAGGGGTTAACTAAGCTGTTAGAGTGATGACATCATCAATGACATCACACACCATGTAGTAGACAGGTGACTGGCAGGGAAGGGGTTAACTAAGCTGTTAGAGTGATGACATCATCAATGACATCACACACCATGTAGTAGACAGGGGACTGGCAGGGAAGGGGTTAACTAAGCTGT
Organism: Phymorhynchus buccinoides; assembly: GCA_017654935.2. NCBI lineage: Eukaryota > Metazoa > Mollusca > Gastropoda > Neogastropoda > Raphitomidae > Phymorhynchus > Phymorhynchus buccinoides. Next base: position 492,967 of record JAGGCT020004145.1, read on the forward strand.
TAAAGTGATGACATCATCAATGACATCACACACCATGTAGTAGACAGGTGGCAGGGAAGGGGTTAACTAAGCTGTTAAAGTGATGACATCATCAATGACATCACACACCATGTAGTAGACAGGGGACTGGCAGGGAAGGGGTTAACTAAGCTGTTAAAGTGATGACATCATCAATGACATCACACACCATGTAGTAGACAGGTGGCAGGGAAGGGGTTAACTAAGCTGTTAAAGTGATGACATCATCAATGACATCACACACCATGTAGTAGACAGGTGGCAGGGAAGGGGTTAACTAAGCTGTTAAAGTGATGACATCATCAATGACATCACACACCATGTAGTAGACAGGGGACTGGCAAGGAAGGGGTTAACTAAGCTGTTAAAGTGATGACATCATCAATGACATCACACACCATGTAGTAGACAGGTGGCAGGGAAGGGGTTAACTAAGCTGTTAAAGTGATGACATCATCAATGACATCACACACCATGTAGTAGACAGGTGGCAGGGAAGGGGTTAACTAAGCTGTTAAAGTGATGACATCATCAATGACATCACACACCATGTAGTAGACAGGTGGCAGGGAAGGGGTTAACTAAGCTGTTAAAGTGATGACATCATCAATGACATCAAACACCATGTAGTAGACAGGGGACTGGCAGGGAAGGGGTTAACTAAGCTGTTAAAGTGATGACATCATCAATGACATCACACACCATGTAGTAGACAGGGGACTGGCAGGGAAGGGGTTAACTAAGCTGTTAAAGTGATGACATCATCAATGACATCACACACCATGTAGTAGACAGGGGACTGGCAGGGAAGGGGTTAACTAAGCTGTTAAAGTGATGACATCATCAATGACATCAAACACCATGTAGTAGACAGGGGACTGGCAGGGAAGGGGTTAACTAAGCTGTTAAAGTGATGACATCATCAATGACATCACACACCATGTAGTAGACAGGGGACTGGCAGGGAAGGGGTTAACTAAGCTGTTAGAGTGATGACATCATCAATGACATCACACACCATGTAGTAGACAGGGGACTGGCAGGGAAGGGGTTAACTAAGCTGTTAGAGTGATGACATCATCAATGACATCACACACCATGTAGTAGACAGGGGACTGGCAGGGAAGGGGTTAACTAAGCTGTTAGAGTGATGACATCATCAATGACATCAAACACCATGTAGTAGACAGGGGACTGGCAGGGAAGGGGTTAACTAAGCTGTTAGAGTGATGACATCATCAATGACATCAAACACCATGTAGTAGACAGGGGACTGGCAGGGAAGGGGTTAACTAAGCTGTTAGAGTGATGACATCATCAATGACATCACACACCATGTAGTAGACAGGGGACTGGCAGGGAAGGGGTTAACTAAGCTGTTAAAGTGATGACATCATCAATGACATCAAACACCATGTAGTAGACAGGGGACTGGCAGGGAAGGGGTTAACTAAGCTGTTAAAGTGATGACATCATCAATGACATCACACACCATGTAGTAGACAGGGGACTGGCAGGGAAGGGGTTAACTAAGCTGTTAGAGTGATGACATCATCAATGACATCAAACACCATGTAGTAGACAGGGGACTGGCAGGGAAGGGGTTAACTAAGCTGTTAGAGTGATGACATCATCAATGACATCAAACACCATGTAGTAGACAGGGGACTGGCAGGGAAGGGGTTAACTAAGCTGTTAAAGTGATGACATCATCAATGACATCACACACCATGTAGTAGACAGGGGACTGGCAGGGAAGGGGTTAACTAAGCTGTTAAAGTGATGACATCATCAATGACATCAAACACCATGTAGTAGACAGGGGACTGGCAGGGAAGGGGTTAACTAAGCTGTTAGAGTGATGACATCATCAATGACATCAAACACCATGTAGTAGACAGGGGACTGGCAGGGAAGGGGTTAACTAAGCTGTTAAAGTGATGACATCATCAATGACATCAAACACCATGTAGTAGACAGGGGACTGGCAGGGAAGGGGTTAACTAAGCTGTTAAAGTGATGACATCATCAATGACATCAAACACCATGTAGTAGACAGGGGACTGGCAGGGAAGGGGTTAACTAAGCTGTTAAAGTGATGACATCATCAATGACATCAAACACCATGTAGTAGACAGGGGACTGGCAGGGAAGGGGTTAACTAAGCTGTTAAAGTGATGACATCATCAATGACATCACACACCATGTAGTAGACAGGTGGCAGGGAAGGGGTTAACTAAGCTGTTAAAGTGATGACATCATCAATGACATCACACACCATGTAGTAGACAGGGGACTGGCAGGGAAGGGGTTAACTAAGCTGTTAAAGTGATGACATCATCAATGACATCAAACACCATGTAGTAGACAGGGGACTGGCAGGGAAGGGGTTAACTAAGCTGTTAAAGTGATGACATCATCAATGACATCACACACCATGTAGTAGACAGGGGACTGGCAGGGAAGGGGTTAACTAAGCTGTTAGAGTGATGACATCATCAATGACATCAAACACCATGTAGTAGACAGGGGACTGGCAGGGAAGGGGTTAACTAAGCTGTTAGAGTGATGACATCATCAATGACATCACACACCATGTAGTAGACAGGGGACTGGCAGGGAAGGGGTTAACTAAGCTGTTAGAGTGATGACATCATCAATGACATCACACACCATGTAGTAGACAGGGGACTGGCAGGGAAGGGGTTAACTAAGCTGTTAGAGTGATGACATCATCAATGACATCACACACCATGTAGTAGACAGGGGACTGGCAGGGAAGGGGTTAACTAAGCTGTTAGAGTGATGACATCATCAATGACATCACACACCATGTAGTAGACAGGGGACTGGCAGGGAAGGGGTTAACTAAGCTGTTAGAGTGATGACATCATCAATGACATCACACACCATGTAGTAGACAGGGGACTGGCAGGGAAGGGGTTAACTAAGCTGTTAGAGTGATGACATCATCAATGACATCACACACCATGTAGTAGACAGGTGGCAGGGAAGGGGTTAACTAAGCTGTTAGAGTGATGACATCATCAATGACATCACACACCATGTAGTAGACAGGTGGCAGGGAAGGGGTTAACTAAGCTGTTAGAGTGATGACATCATCAATGACATCACACACCATGTAGTAGACAGGTGGCTGGGCAGGGAAGGGGTTAACTAAGCTGTTAGAGTGATGACAGCCGTTAAAGTGATGACATCATCAATGACATCACACACCATGTAGTAGACAGGACTGGCAGGGAAGGGGTTAACTAAGCTGTTAAAATGATGACATCATCAATGACATCACACACCATGTAGTAGACAGGTGGCAGGGAAGGGGTTAACTAAGCTGTTAGAGTGATGACATCATCAATGACATCACACACCATGTAGTAGACAGGTGGCAGGGAAGGGGTTAACTAAGCTGTTAGAGTGATGACATCATCAATGACATCACACACCATGTAGTAGACAGGGGACTGGCAGGGAAGGGGTTAACTAAGCTGTTAAAGTTGGAATGGCCTGTACAGTGTGCTTGATCAGAAAGTCTACTGATCTAGATGATCTGTGCAATGGTGGGGTTTGGTTTTGAGTTGAATAGAAAAAGCGCATTTACATGAACTCTCACATCCCTAGTACTGTATCTAACTCTTTATCTATATCATATCATATCATATCATATCATATACGGCATATAGGCTTTTAAATAGCCTTTAGCCTGCTATTTCCTTTTAGTTTATAAGGAAACGCAATTTAAATCTTTTATTTTTATTTTTCGGTTATTATTATTTTTTATTTTTATTTTTTTCAAAGAGTACAACATGCAGTGAAACCAAGCAAACTGATCTGCATACTAATTATTACTGAATACTTATGTTAGTATGGAAGCAATAATCTTCCCAAAAATGATCTAAAACTATTGAGTGTTCCGGCGGTTGCAGTATCATTTGGTAGTGAATTCCAATTGTTAATAACCCTGTTAGTGAAGAAATGTGCATAAATATTAGTATGAACTAGTGATTTTGTTAGTTTTAAGGAGTGTCCTCTAGTGGTAGAGTTACTAAGAGAAAAAAGTGTGTTTGTAGTTCTAGTATCATAATATCCGTTTAAGATCTTAAAAGTTTCAATCATATCTCCCCGTGCTCTTCTATACTCTAGGCTAGGTAGATTAAGAAGTTTCAGTCTTTCCTCATAGCTCATATTACTCATGTTGATAATTTGCTTAGTGAATCGCCTTTGGACGTTCTCGATAGCATTAATATGTTTCTTTAATGATGGAGACCAAATCACATTACCATATTCTACTATTGGTCTCACCAATGATTTGAACAAGGGCACCATAATATCTTTAGTTTTCTGCTGAATGAAATGAGAAATCATACCAGAGATTTTATTTGCCTTTTTAATGGTTTCAGTGATGTGCTGATCAAAATTTAACTTATTATCCACCATAACTCCCAGGTCTTTTTCCACTTCAGAAGCTTCTAATTCGCAACCATCAATTGTATAACTAAAGTTAGGGTTATTTTTACCAATATGTAACACTTTACACTTCTGTCCATTAAATTTAATTTGCCATTCTTTCGTCCAATTAACTAATTTGTCTATAAACTCTTGAAGTTTAGTTTTGGATTCATCGCTGAGGATTCCGCAATAAGCTTTTGTATCATCTGCAAAGATTTTTATAATACAGTTGACTATATCGGGCATGTCGTTTATGAAATAAATTAACAATATATCTGTCTGTGTATCGCTATCTATCTGTGTATCTCTATCTATCTATCTCTATCTGTGTATGTCTATCTATCTCTATCTGTGTATCGCTATCTATCTGTGTATGTCTATCTATCTATCTCTATCTGTGTATCGCTATCTATCTGTGTATGTCTATCTATCTATCTCTATCTGTGTATCGCTATCTATCTGTGTATGTCTATCTATCTATCTCTATCTGTGTATCGCTATCTATCTGTGTATGTCTATCTATCTATCTCTATCTGTGTATCGCTATCTATCTGTGTATGTCTATCTATCTATCTCTATCTGTGTATCGCTATCTATCTGTGTATGTCTATCTATCTATCTCTATCTGTGTATCACTATCTATCTGTGTATGTCTATCTATCTATCTCTATCTGTGTATCACTATCTATCTGTGTATGTCTATCTATCTATCTATCTCTATCTGTGTATCACTATCTATCTGTGTATGTCTATCTATCTGTGTATCTCTATCTTTGTATCGCTATCTATCTGTGTATGTCTATCTATCTATCTCTATCTGTGTATCACTATCTATCTGTGTATGTCTATCTATCTGTGTATCTCTATCTGTGTATCGCTATCTATCTGTGTATGTCTATCTATCTCTATCTGTGTATCACTATCTATCTGTGTATGTCTATCTATCTGTGTATCTCTATCTGTGTATTGCTATCTATCTGTGTATCTCTATCTGTGTATCGCTATCTATCTATCTCTATCTGTGTATCGCTATCTATCTATCTCTATCTGTGTATCGCTATCTATCTGTGTATCTCTATATCTATCTCAATCTGTGTATCGCTATCTATCTGTGTATCAAGTCAAGTCAAGTCAAGTCAAGAAATCTTTATTATCTCTATACAGAGAAATTGCATTCGGGTGCAAACGCAGAATTACAAAAATAGAACACAACATATTATTTAAGGGCTTAAAAACAGTCACAAGAACTAATACGTCAACCATATTGCCACAAAGTTAACAATTCATATACTAGGATCGCATTGCACCAACAAACACTCAAACCATATTGCACACACAAAATGGCTTATATACCAGGGACGGTATTCATGTCGAGATAGCATGAGACTTAGCATGATGCTAACTTAGAAGCTCTTCCAAAAGTCCTATTAAATCCTATAGGACATTGGAAGAGCTTCTAAGTTAGCATCATGCTAAGTCTCATGCTATCTCGACATGAATACCGTCCCAGGTAAGAATATACATTAATGTCTATCTATCTGTGTATGTCTATCTATCTCTATCTCTATCTGTGTATCTATCTATCTGTGTATCGCTATCTATCTGTGTATGTCTATCGATCTATCTCTATCTGTGTATCGCTATCTATCTATCTATCTGTGTATCGCTATCTATCTATCTATCTGTGTATCGCTATCTATCTGTGTATCGCTATCTATCTTTGTATCTCTATTTATCTGTGTTTGTCTATCTATCTCTATCTATCTATCTCTATCTGTGTATCGCTATCTGTGTATCGCTATCTTTCTGTGTATGTCTATCTATCTCTATCTGTGTATCTCTATCTGTGTATCACTATCTATCTGTGTATCGCTATCTATCTATCTGTGTATATCTATCTATCTATCTCTGTGTATCACTATCTATCTGTGTATCGCTATCTATCTATCTGTGTATCTCTATCTATCTATCTCTGTGTATCACTATCTATCTATATCTATCTGTGTATCGCTATCTATATATCTGTGTATCTATCTATCTCTATCTGTGTATCGCTATCTGTGTATCGCTATCTTTCTGTGTATGTCTTATCTATCTCTATCTGTGTATCACTATCTATCTGTGTATCGCTATCTATCTATCTGTGTATCGCTATCTATCTATCTATCTGTGTATCGCTATCTATCTGTGTATCGCTATCTATCTTTGTATCTCTATTTATCTGTGTTTGTCTATCTATCTCTATCTATCTATCTCTATCTGTGTATCTCTATCTGTGTATCGCTATCTTTCTGTGTATGTCTATCTATCTCTATCTGTGTATCTCTATCTGTGTATCACTATCTATCTGTGTATCGCTATCTATCTATCTGTGTATATCTATCTATCTATCTCTGTATCACTATCTATCTGTGTATCGCTATCTATCTATCTGTGTATCTCTATCTATCTATCTCTATCTCTATCTGTGTATCGCTATCTATATATCTGTGTATCTATCTATCTCTATCTGTGTATCTCTATCTATCTATCTATCGATCAATCTCTATCTGTGTATCTCTATATATCTCTATCTGTGTATCTCTATCTATCTATCCATCTCTATCTGTGTATCTCTATCTATGTCTATATGTGTATCTATCTATCTATCTATCTATCTATCCATCTCTATCTGTGTATCTCTATCTATCTATCTATATATCCATCTCTATCTGTGTATATCTATCTATCTCTATCTGTGTATCTCTATCTATCTATCTATCTATCCATCTCTATCTGTGTATCTCTATCTATCTATCCATCTCTATCTGTGTATCTCTATCTATCTATCCATCTCTATCTGTGTATCTCTATGCTCTGTACACTCTGGTGAAGCAGAAGGACAGGCCAGGGGTGGAGGCCAGGAAGCACACCACCTCTATGTGTCATCGTCTATCCATTCTCTATCTATCTACACTGTATCTATCTCTATCTGTGTATCTATCTATCCATCTCTATCTGTGTATCTCTATCTATCTCTATCTGTGTATCTATCTATCTCTGTGTATCTCTATCTATCTCTATCTGTGTATCTATATCTATCTATCTATATCTGTGTATCTATCTATCCATCTCTATCTGTGTATCTCTATCTATCTATCTATCTATCTATATCTGTGTATCTATCTATCCATCTCTATCTGTGTATCTCTATCTATCTATCTATCTCTATCTGTGTATCTCTATGCTCTGTACAGACTCTGGTAAAGCAGAAGGACAGATCAGGGGTGGAGGCCTTTGCCAAGAAACACGCTGCCACAGTGGAGGGGGACTATGCTAGACGAGTGTTGAGGGACGAGGTGAGGCTTCCTGTGTGATTGTGACACAGTGTGTATTGTAGATATGACACAGTGTGTATTGTAGATATGACACAGTGTGTATTGTAGATATGACACTGTGTATTGTAGATATGACAGTGTGTATTGTAGATATGACACAGTGTGTATTGTAGATATGACAGTGTGTATTGTAGATATGACACAGTGTGTATTGTAGATATGACACAGTGTGTATTGTAGATATGACACAGTGTGTATTGTAGATATGACACAGTGTGTATTGTAGATATGACACAGTGTGTATTGTAGATATGACACAGTGTGTATTGTAGATATGACACAGTGTGTATTGTAGATATGACACAGTGTGTATTGTAGAAACACGCTGCCACAGTGGAGGGGGACTATGCTAGACGAGTGTTGAGGGACGAGGTGAGGCTTCCTGTGTTGTATAATACATCAGATATAGTGTGATGACAAACAGTGTGTTCTGTATGATGCATCAGATATAGTGTTATGCATCATATATAGTATTATGACAAACAGTGTGTGCTGTATGATGCATCAGATATAGTGTTATGACAAACAGTGTGTGCTGTATGATGCATCAGATATAGTGTGATGACAAACAGTGTGTGCTGTATGATGCATCAGATATAGTGTTATGACAAACAGTGTGTGCTGTATGATGCATCAGATATAGTGTTATGACAAACAGTGTGTGCTGTATGATGCATCAGATATAGTGTTATGACAGTGTGTGCTGTATGATGCATCAGATATAGTGTGATGACAAACAGTGTGTGCTGTATGATGCATCAGATATAGTGTGATGACAGTGTGTGCTGTATGATGCATCAGATATAGTGTGATGACAAACAGTGTGTGCTGTATGATGCATCAGATATAGTGTGATGACAGTGTGTGCTGTATGATGCATCAGATATAGTGTGATGACAAACAGTGTGTGCTGTATGATGCATCAGATATAGTGTGATGACAGTGTGTGCTGTATGATGCAGTGTGTATGATGCATCAGATATAGTGTGATGACTGTGATATAGTGTGATGCATCAGATATAGTGTTATGACAGTGTGTGCTGTATGATGCATCAGATATAGTGTGATGACAAACAGTGTGTGCTGTATGATGCATCAGATATAGTGTGATGACAAACAGTGTGTGCTGTATGATGCATCAGATATAGTGTGATGACAAACATGCTGTATGATGCATCAGATATATATATAGTGTTATGAAACAGTGTGTGCTGTATGATGCATCAGATATAGTGTTATGACAAACAGTGTGTGCTGTATGATGCATCAGATATAGTGTTATGACAAACAGTGTGTGCTGTATGATGCATCAGATATAGTGTTATGACAAACAGTGTGTGCTGTATGATGCATCAGATATAGTGTGATGACAAACAGTGTGTGCTGTATGATGCATCAGATGACAAACAGTGTGTGCTGTAGTGATATAGTGTTATGACAAACAGTGTGTGCTGTATGATGCATCATATATAGTGTTATGACAAACAGTGTGTGCTGTATGATGCATCAGATATATATAGTGTTATGACAAACAGTGTGTGCTGTATGATGCATCAGATATAGTGTGATGACAGTGTGTGCTGTATGATGCAGTGTGTGCTGTATGATGCATCAGATATAGTGTTATGACAAACAGTGTCAGTGTGTGCTGTATGATGCATCAGATATAGTGTGATGACAAACAGTGTGTGCTGTATGATGCATCAGATATAGTGTGATGACAAACAGTGTGTGCTGTATGATGCATCAGATGACAAACAGTATAGTGCATCAGATATAGTGTGATGACAAACAGTGTGTGCTGTATGATGCATCAGATATAGTGTGATGACAAACAGTGTGTGCTGTATGATGCATCAGATATAGTGTTATGACAAACAGTGTGTGCTGTATGATGCATCAGATATAGTGTGATGACAAACAGTGTGTGCTGTATGATGCATCAGATATAGTGTGATGACAAACAGTGTGTGCTGTATGATGCATCAGATATAGTGTGATGACAAACAGTGTGTGCTGTATGATGCATCAGATATAGTGTTATGACAAACAGTGTGTGCTGTATGATGCATCAGATATAGTGTGATGACAAACAGTGTGTGCTGTATGATGCATCAGATATAGTGTGATGACAAACAGTGTGTGCTGTATGATGCATCAGATATAGTGTGATGACAAACAGTGTGTGCTGTATGATGCATCAGATATAGTGTGATGACAAACAGTGTGTGCTGTATGATGCATCAGATATAGTGTTATGACAAACAGTGTGTGCTGTATGATGCATCAGATATAGTGTTATGACAAACAGTGTGTGCTGTATGATGCATCAGATATAGTGTTATGACAAACAGTGTGTGCTGTATGATGCATCAGATATAGTGTTATGACAAACAGTGTGTGCTGTATGATGCATCAGATATAGTGTTATGACAAACAGTGTGTGCTGTATGATGCATCAGATATGATGTCAGATATAGTGATGACAAACAGTGTGTGCTGTATGATGCATCAGATATAGTGTGATGACAAACAGTGTGTGCTGTATGATGCATCAGATATAGTGTTATGACAAACAGTGTGTGCTCTATGATGCATCAGATATAGTGTTATGACAAACAGTGTGTGCTGTATGATGCATCAGATATAGTGTTATGACAAACAGTGTGTGCTGTATGATGCATCATATATAGTGTTATGACAAACAGTGTGTGCTGTATGATGCATCAGATATAGTGTTATGACAAACAGTGTGTGCTGTATGATGCATCATGACAAACAGTGTGTGCTGTATGATGCATCAGATATAGTGTGATGACAAACAGTGTGTGCTGTATGATGCATCAGATATAGTGTGATGACAAACAGTGTGTGCTGTATGATGCATCATATATAGTGTATGAGTGTGTGCATCATATATAGTGTTATGACAAACAGTGTGTGCTGTGATGCTGTATGATGCATCAGATATAGTGTGATGACAAACAGTGTGTGCTGTATGATGCATCAGATATAGTGTGATGACAAACAGTGTGTGCTGTATGATGCATCAGATATAGTGTTATGACAAACAGTGTGTGCTGTATGATGCATCAGATATAGATATAGTGTTATGACAGATATAAACAGTGTGTGCTGTATGATGCATCAGATATAGTGTTATGACAAACAGTGTGTGCTGTATGATGCATCAGATATAGTGTGATGACAAACAGTGTGTGCTGTATGATGCATCAGATATAGTGTTATGACAAACAGTGTGTGCTGTATGATGCATCAGATATGTATGATGCATCAGATATAGTGTTATGACAAACAGTGTGTGCTGTATGATGCATCAGATATAGTGTTGATGACAAACAGTGTGTGCTGTATGATGCATCAGATATAGTGTTATGACAAACAGTGTGTGCTGTATGATGCATCAGATATAGTGTTATGACAAACAGTGTGTGCTGTATGATGCATCAGATATAGTGTTATGACAAACAGTGTGTGCTGATGCATCAGATATAGTGTGATGACAGTGTGTGCTGTATGATGCATCAGATATATATGACAAACAGTGTGTGCTCTATGATGCATCAGATATAGTGTTATGACAGTGTGTGCTGTATGATGCATCAGATATAGTGTGACAGTGTGTGCTGCATCAGTGTGTGCTGTATGATGCATCAGATATAGTGTTATGACAAACAGTGTGTGCTGTGATGCATCAGATATAGTATTATGACATGCATCAGATATAGTGTTATGACAGTGTGTGCTGTATGATGCACAGATATAGTGTGATGAAACAGTGTGTGCTGTATGATGCATCAGATATAGTGTTATGACAAACAGTGTGTGCTGTATGATGCATCAGATATAGTGTGATGACAGTGTGTGCTGTATGATGCATCAGATATAGTGTTATGACAAACAGTGTGTGCTGTATGATGCATCAGATATAGTGTTATGACAGTGTGTGCTGTATGATGCATCAGATATAGTGTGATGACAAACAGTGTGTGCTGTATGATGCATCAGATATATATAGTGTGATGACAAACAGTGTGTGCTGTATGATGCATGATATAGTGATGACAAACAGTGTGTGCATGATGCATCAGATATAGTGTTATGACAAACAGTGTGTGCTGTATGATGCATCAGATATAGTGTTATGACAAACAGTGTGTGCTGTATGATGCATCAGATATAGTGTTATGACAAACAGTGTGTGCTGTATGATGCATCAGATATAGTGTTATGACAAACAGTGTGTGCTGTATGATGCATCAGATATAGCTGTTATGACAAACAGTGTGTGCTGTATGATGCATCAGATATAGTGTGATGACAAACAGTGTGTGCTGTATGATGCATCAGATATAGTGTTAACAGTGTGTGCTGTATGATGCATCAGATATAGTGTTATGACAAACAGTGTGTGCTGTATGATGCATCAGATATAGTGTGATGACAAACAGTGTGTGCTGTATGATGCATCAGATATAGTGTGATGACAAACAGTGTGTGCTGTATGATGCATCAGATATAGTGTTATGACAAACAGTGTGTGCTGTATGATGCATCAGATATAGTGTGATGACAAACAGTGTGTGCTGTATGATGCATCAGATATAGTGTTATGACAAACAGTGTGTGCTGTATGATGCATCAGATATAGTGTTATGACAAACAGTGTGTGCTGTATGATGCATCAGATATAGTGTTATGACAAACAGTGTGTGCTGTATGATGCATCAGATATAGTGTGATGACAAACAGTGTGTGTGTGTGCTGTATGATGCTGTGTGATCATCAGATATAGTGTTATGACAAACAGTGTGTGCTGCATCAGATATAGTGTTATGATGCATCAGATATAGTGTTATGACAAACAGTGTGTGCTGTATGATGCATCAGATATAGTGTTATGACAAACAGTGTGTGCTGTATGATGCATCAGATATAGTGTTATGACAAACAGTGTGTGCTGTATGATGCATCAGATATAGTGTGATGACAAACAGTGTGTGCTGTATGATGCATCAGATATAGTGTGATGACAAACAGTGTGTGCTGTATGATGCATCAGATATAGTGTGATGACAAACAGTGTGTGCTGTATGATGCATCAGATATAGTGATGACAAACAGTGTGTGCTGTATGATGCATCAGATATAGTGTTATGACAAACAGTGTGTGCTGTATGATGCATCAGATATAGTGTTATGACAAACAGTGTGTGCTGTATGATGCATCAGATATATATAGTGTGATGACAAACAGTGTGTGCTGTATGATGCATCAGATATAGTGTGATGACAAACAGTGTGTGCTGTATGATGCATCAGATATAGTGTTATGACAAACAGTGTGTGCTGTATGATGCATCAGATATAGTGTTATGACAAACAGTGTGTGCTGTATGATGCATCAGATATAGTGTTATGACAGTGTGTGCTGTATGATGCATCAGATATAGTGTGATGACAAACAGTGTGTGCTGTATGATGCATCAGATATAGTGTGATGACAAACAGTGTGTGCTGTATGATGCATCAGATATAGTGTTATGACAGTGTGTGCTGTATGATGCATCAGATATAGTGTGATGACAAACAGTGTGTGCTGTATGATGCATCAGATATAGTGTTATGACAGTGTGTGCTGTATGATGCATCAGATATAGTGTGATGACAAACAGTGTGTGCTGTATGATGCATCAGATATAGTGTGATGACAAACAGTGTGTGCTGTATGATGCATCAGATATAGTGTGATGACAAACAGTGTGTGCTGTATGATGCATCAGATATAGTGTGATGACAAACAGTGTGTGCTGTATGATGCATCAGATATAGTGTTATGACAAACAGTGTGTGCTGTATGATGCATCAGATATAGTGTGATGACAAACAGTGTGTGCTGTATGATGCATCAGATATAGTGTTATGACAAACAGTGTGTGCTGTATGATGCATCATATATAGTGTGATGACAAACAGTGTGTGCTGTATGATGCATCAGATATAGTGTTATGACAAACAGTGTGTGCTGTATGATGCATCAGATATAGTGTGATGACAAACAGTGTGTGCTGTATGATGCATCAGATATAGTGTGATGACAAACAGTGTGTGCTGTATGATGCATCAGATATAGTGTGATGACAAACAGTGTGTGCTGTATGATGCATCAGATATAGTGTGACAAATGACAAACAGTGTGTGCTGTATGATGCATCATATATAGTGTTATGACAAACAGTGTGTGCTGTATGATGCATCAGATATAGTGTGATGACAAACAGTGTGTGCTGTATGATGCATCAGATATAGTGTGATGACAAACAGTGTGTGCTGTGTGATGCATCAGATATAGTGTTATGACAAACAGTGTGTGCTGTATGATGCATCATATATAGTGTTATGACAAACAGTGTGTGCTGTATGATGCATCAGATATAGTGTGATGACAAACAGTGTGTGCTGTATGATGCATCAGATATAGTGTGATGACAAAGTGTGTGCTGTATGATGCATCAGATATAGTGTGATGACAAACAGTGTGTGCTGTATGATGCATCAGATATAGTGTGATGACAAACAGTGTGTGCTGTATGATGCATCAGATATAGTGTTATGACAACCAGTGTGTGCTGTATGATGCATCAGATATAGTGTGATGACAAACAGTGTGTGCTGTATGATGCATCAGATATAGTGTTATGACAAACAGTGTGTGCTGTATGATGCATCAGATATAGTGTGATGACAAACAGTGTGTGCTGTATGATGCATCAGATATAGTGTTATGACAGTGTGTGCTGTATGATGCATCAGATATAGTGTTATGACAGTGTGTGCTGTATGATGCATCAGATATAGTGTTATGACAAACAGTGTGTGCTGTATGATGCATCAGATATAGTGTGATGACAAACAGTGTGTGCTGTATGATGCATCAGATATAGTGTTATGACAAACAGTGTGTGCTGTATGATGCATCAGATATAGTGTTATGACAAACAGTGTGTGCTGTATGATGCATCAGATATAGTGTGATGACAAACAGTGTGTGCTGTATGATGCATCAGATATAGTGTTATGACAGTGTGTGCTGTATGATGCATCAGATATAGTGTTATGACAAACAGTGACAGTGTGTGCTGTATGATGCATCATATATAGTGTTATGACAAACAGTGTGTGCTGTATGATGCATCAGATATAGTGTGACAGTGTGTTCTGTATGATGCATCAGATATATGACTAACAAACAGTGTGTGCTGTATGATGCATCAGATATAGTGTTATGACAAACAGTGTGTGCTGTATGATGCATCAGATATAGTGTGATGACAAACAGTGTGTGCTGTATGATGCATCAGATATAGTGTTATGACAAACAGTGTGTGCTCTATGATGCATCAGATATAGTATTATGACAGTGTGTGCTGTATGATGCATCAGATATAGTGTGATGA
>JAGGCT020004146.1:0-2500 GCA_017654935.2 Phymorhynchus buccinoides
ATCACTAACACTGAGCCTGCCACGAATTGTACTCTTTTTTAAAAACTTTGAGGGGTTTGGTTTAGTTGTAAGTTGTACTGGGTTTCCATCTTTATCCTTCGCAAATAAATGACCGTCTTTATATTCAAAGTCATTAGAATCAAAAACTTCAGGCGGTTCTTGTCCTATACTTTCATAAAACGATCTTACTTTACCTTCCATTAGTTCTTGTCTTAAAGTTGATTGATGACGAGATTGAATAGCTTCACTCATGTTATCTCCAGGTTCAAAGACGTCATAATCGTGGTCTGCTTCTATTCCTGCCATGTTTTTATTTATAATTATGTTTTTATTTTATTTCTAAAAAAAGAGATGTCGCAATCATACGGAACAATTCTTGATCCATACAGACGGTTAAAAGAACCACTCGGTGTTAAAGGAACCAGGCAGAGTATCGTTATAAGTAATAATCCTTCAACTATCGATCAAAGACAAATATTATCAGTAAGATTTCCTAGTCTGGGATCTAATGAAGTAATTGTGCCAGGTACCGCACGTCTCACATTTAAAATAGAACTGGAGTCAGCGACGGATCCGAATAGAACTTTAGTTGCTAATCTTGGTAGAGCGATCGTTAGTAAGATTACTATTAAACTTGAAGGGAGAGAGGTAATGTCTTTAGATAACGCAGATGTCTTTTTGAGTTATTGTGATTTATGGCTCACACAAAATGAAAGAAAAGATCGAACTTATCAAGGAATACAGGGAGATAATGGTATAAAACATAGAATTGATGCTGAAGACAAAAAAGATAGCAATCAAGATGCGTTGGTTGCACAAGTTTATGGCAATCGATTTTATATACCTCTTGACTTCGAGCTGTTAAACACGCACTCCCCGTATTATCAGGGTGCTTTACAAGATAGGCTTATGTATGAATTAACTTTTAATGATTACAGTCGTGTTATCAGATCAGCGACAGATCCTGATACAAAATATAGTATTTCAGACATCACATTAGAGTTTGATGTTGTTCGTCATCCAGAATTAGCTCGATTGATCTCCCAACAATACCATACAAGATTAGCAATATACTACAACAGAATTTTAAATCATAGTAAAATACCTAAAAACAAATCAGACACAATTTGGAACATCGATTTGAATGTATCTGCAAGGTCATTGAAAGGGATTTTGTTGCTGTTTGAGGAGTCCAAAAAACCCTTTAACAGATTAAGTGAGAAGTTTCATAATCCTAAAATAACTAAACTAACATGTACAATTGAAGGACAACCGAATCAGTTGTTTGCAAGTGGTCTTTTACCTTATCAGCATTTTGATGAAATACGAAAGCTGTTGGGTGGAGGTGGTCGGCAAAGAGACCCTGCGGCTGATTTAATTTGCAAAGACCTCCATCTTCATGATGTCAGACTTGAAGATTATTTATATTCAAAGTATGCGTTGTGGCTAGATCTTAGAACAACAGAAGATAACAAACTACATGGGAGTGGAAGAACAGTTGGTGATGGATCAGGAGGAATAAACATTCAAATCCACAAAGAAGCGGAAGAGAATAAGCAAATATTTATTTATGTTTATTTACTATGCGATGCTCAGCTGAACATTGAAGACAACAGATTAAAAGATATCGTGTATTAAAATAATGGATTTGAAGACTAATTTAAATGTCATTACAAAAGAACCTCATTGTGGTTTATTTTGCGGAATGACAGGCTGTCGAAAAAGTGTGTTCACTTTAGATTTAATACAAACGGTTTATCGTAATCACTTTGAACACATAGTAATTTTTTGTACTACTTTAGAATACAACAAATCTTATAAAGAAAGAAAGTTCATTTGGACAGATGACGAAATCTATTTAGTCAATCCAAGTGATAAACTAAGCGAATGTTTAGAGTATTTTTATAAACTGTTTAAAGGAACACCAACTTTGTTTATCATTGATGACTGTTCGGCTGAAAGAGACATTGTCAAAAAAAGAAATAGTTTAGCAAAACTAGCATTCAGTGGTCGGCATGCAGGAATTAGCGTATGGATTTTAACGCAGAAGTATAATTCGGTTTTAAAAGACTTTAGAGAACAGCTAAAGACGGTTGTTTTGTTTTTTACTAAAGATAAAAACAGCTTTGATGAGTGTCTTGATGAAAATGATGTTGTCGAATCAAAAGAAGAAAAAAATAAAATTAAACAAAGGCTAAAAAAAGAGAAATTTTGTAAACTAGTATTAAAAACAGATTTTCCTAGTCAGTACAAATGTTTGTGAAGAAAATCAGAACGTGTAGAATATTTTATGAGAATGTTCTTTTTTTTTTCATTTAAAAACAATTAAATCACGCTGTTTTCGAGGATAAAAAACGCAAGAAAACGATTAAATCACGCCTTTTGGGGGGTTAAAAAACATAAGAAAAAAGGCGTGATTTTAGCCGTTTTTTAAATAAATAGAGGAGTGAAACCGAAACCGAAACCGATACTGAGCCAGAAGCCCCTTTCATACGTTCTC
>JAGGCT020004146.1:7500-35000 GCA_017654935.2 Phymorhynchus buccinoides
ACATAGCACTTCTTCTCTTGAAATAGGTCTATCAAGAATATCATTCACATCGTTATCTAAGTCATCTTCCACAGATATTTCAACATCATCAGCCTTTTCAAGTAACTGTTTAAAATGATTGAACCATTCATCAATATAAATGTCATTAGCAGTTTGTGACTTCCTTTTCGTCAACATGCGCATCTTACCCCAAAACGACTGTTGGCAATGTACAGAGTTCAAAAGGTCATTAAGTAGCAAGTCATTATGTTCTTTCTCTTTTATCTTGATCAAAGTTTTATATTCCCTTCTTGCAACACAAAACGGTGGTCTATCATTTTTATCTAAAGTTATTTTAAATGTTCTAAACAATCTACGTACTTTGCACTTTGATGCTCTGCACTCATAATCGTACCAATCTTGATGATCAATAGTTCTATATAACATAATTTCTCTTTTAATGCATTGCGCTTGTTCTTTAAAAATGTCATTAAATCTGTTAAGTGCGTCATTAGCATTAACATTTATTAAATCTTGTGCTGCAACAAGTTGTTCTTTTAACTTAATTGAGTTCATAGAAACAACAAAGTTATGTTCATATTCGAGGGACAAGCCTTACTTAGTTATACATTCCTGCTCATCCATACCCTCATTGTCTTTATTATGTACTAATTCACTACGAGTTTCAATGCTCAACAACAATGGCAAGTGATCATACTCAAATCGTTCCATAACCTTAAGTTTCATTTTGTTCCTAAAAGATTCAACCAAGTTTACAGAAGCAAGAAAATAATCATTAACACTACTTCCCTGGTCCGAAATAAATGTAAAACAGCCTTCACAGTCACCATCACATGCTCCATTAAGAATATAAAGTCCTATGGCAGAACAAAGATTCAATAACTTTTTACCATAAGTATTCAATGTTTTATCCTGTGAACATCTATTGATTTTACTGTCATGATTTTTATGTGTAATATGCAAATCGTTTTCGTCAACAATATCAGGTGATATGTCTGATGTTCTTGCATTCATGTCACCACACAACAACAAATCAACATCATCAAAGACTAGCAGCTTATTTACAACAATATCTTCTAACATTTGAATACCATTTTCAAATTGAAATAATTCATAATAAGGCGCATGCTCGGGGGAAACATAAGTACACACAAGCAATACGTCATTGAAAAAGCCAAAAAAGTTCTTATCAAGTCTGAATAACAGACAATATTCCATGTCACATTCAATCCGACTCACATACAGCAAAAACGATTTTCGAATTAAACATATTATTCCCCCTGAACACCTTCCCTGACGTGATAGTTTAACAGCAGGTTTAACAAAGACATCATGACATTTAAACACATTCAACTCAAATTTCTCAACAAAAGTTTCAATTAAACAAACGATATCAAAAGTGGAAATAAAGTTAACAAAATCAGGATCATTTACTTTCGGAAACACGCCACACACATTCCAATGTAAAAAAGATGCTTTCGGTAAACCCCCTTGCTGTACAGGGAGAGAACTTCTCCGTGCAACAGCCAGCTCCCCACCACCCTTACTTCCTCCCCCTACATTCCCATCATCAACCACACTCACCCTTTTCTCACTCCATGATAATTCACCATCTCCCAACACAGAGAGAGAGAGAGAGAGAGAGAGAGAGAGAGAGAGAGAGAGAGAGAGAGAGAGAGAGAGAGAGAGAGAGACAGAGAGAGAGAGAGAGAGAGAGAGAGAGAGAGAGAGAGAGAGAGAGAGAGAGAGAGAGAGAGAGAGAGAGAGAGAGAGAGAGAGAGCGGTGGGTGGGTGGGTGGGCGGGGCGTGGGGATACAGAGAAAACTAAAGGGCTGGAAAGAAATGGGCAGTAAGTTATGAAACACAGGTTCGGCATTCTTTTCAAAACAAGCTTAACATACTCAGGTGGTACTCTTTGGAATTCATTAACAACTAATCATAAGCAGAAAAGCAGCATTACTTCCTTCAAAAACGCGTATCAAAATATTCTATTTCAGAGATTAAAAGAAAACATGTGAATGATAATATTTATGATTGCTGATTTTGATATAATAGGTGATAATATATAGTTGTTTGATACTTTTGTATGATATAACGTGATTTGTTTATTACTATCTTACTATTACTGATAATGATAATGATGAGGAGTGTTATCCTTTGCTGATTTTATGTTTGCATGATGTGACTTTTTATGTATACATCTGCATTAGGGTATTAGCAATCTATTTTCTAAGTTTGAAGTACATCAGTCACACAGTTAGTCTAAAACAATTAATTAATCACCCATACTCACAAAAAACAGATATTGTACTCTACTATGTAAATAACGGTCAAACAGACACAATATAAGCTACTCGATCCAAACTGTTGTAATTACTTTTTAAGAACTAGGGATATGTACCATTTAAGAAATCCACATTAGGAATTGCCACTCGTTTGATACCACATATTTCTTGTTTAATATGAGGTCAATTAACAATAAAGAAGGAAAGTTTTACCGTTATCTGGCGTCTAAGCCGATTCCGTAGCTATTTTATTTAATTTTACGGTGAATCCTATTTGACATCTTTCGATGCAAACAAATGTAAAATTGGCCCAATACATATTTTACATAATCAACAATACAGACATTCCATCGCATTGGATTTTTTGGTCGTTAAAAACCGTTATTTATACACATTCTTTGCAAGTGGTACTATAACATTCAAAGAGGCTGAGATTCAGCACATAACCATCAAAACAGGTTAAACATCGACCGTATACTTTCCGAGATATTACTCCACAAAGATTTTCCGTTTTTGACCATTAAATCCGTTATTGTTTAATTTCAATGAAAAATGGCATAACCGACATAATTTTGGATACGTAGGGAATTATTCTGCCAATTTTCATGTTGATAGGTTAGATGGTCTGCAATTTACAGTCATTTAGGATTGTAGCATAATGCATAGAGGCATCTATATAGTACCAATGTCACATATACTAATTAAATAATTATAAAATAAAATGAACGGTGCAAAGGCGTCTGATTAATTATTTCACTTAAGGGCATTGTGTAGATTATGTGAGAACAAATTCAGCCGTTTGAATTTAAATTTGGCTTGTTCAATGTAAACAACAACCATTGCTTTTATTTTTTTGCTAATTTTTCTTATTTTGAAAAGGGAGATAATTATCGCCTTGTAATACATCGAGTTATACACCTTTATTTTTCTATCTGCGTTTTCATACATGTATTGGCAATCTGTATGCAAAGTTTGAAGCAAATTGATCAGCTAGGTACACTAGAACAACTGATTTATATCATAAACCCGATTACTGTACTGTTTTGCACCACTATTGAAATAACGGTCAAAACGTACAATAAGCTACTCGACCCAGATCGCTTCCATGACTTTGTGAAATCTAGGAACATGTGCCATTTCAAAAATCCACATTATAAATTGCCACTCGGTTGGTGCCAGGAACGCCCCTTTTGGCCTCGGGATTATGAGCTAATAGTAAAGAATAAAGATGCAATACTGGAAGCAATGTATTGATTTCAGCAAATTTTGCATGACTTAGTGACAAACTGTATTAGCACTGATGTCGTTGTGCCAGAGCGAGAAGGGGTGACACAGAGAGAGAAATTGAAAATGGTTTATTGATCTAAGCCATGTGCCCGTGTCAAATGGGAACAGGGGAAAAAAAGCAATGATAATAAAGGAGAGAGAGAGAGAGAGAGAGAGAGAGAGAGAGAGAGAGAGAGAGAGAGAGAGAGAGATGTTACGAAACACAGGTTCGGCATTCTTCGTGTTTTTCATGAAATCAGGGTAGATTCGGCAATTTCCGACACAGCTCAGGCGACGCAGACTACACCAAATGTCAATAAAATGTAATACATTTTGCCTTCCAAATCAACTTTCAAAAGCAAAATTTTGTGATCACTGAACACTTGCTTGAAAACAAATATGACTTTTGTTTCCTACACAATTAACTCAAGCTAACTCTGTCTGTCTCATGTGCCTGTCTGTCTGTCTGTCCATCTCTCTCTCTCTCTCTCTCTCTCTCTCTCTCTCTCTCTCTCTCTCTCTCTCTCTCTCTCTATATATATATATATATATATATATATATATATATATATATCTATATCTATATGTCTATCTATCTATCTATCTATCTATCTATCTCTGTGTGCATGCGCACGTGCGTGTATGTGTGCGTGCGTGTGTGCTCTGCATGTGTATCTTCTTGCGCTGTTCGGCCATAAATCATTCAGGACATTAAACCATTCCTTGACTTTTCTCTTACTTGTTGATTACAAGCACCATAAATCACTTTACTGAGGCTGGTCTCTACTAGCATTGTGCATCCCGTGGTGACAGATTCCTTTACTTGTGATGACAGCTTCCTTTACATGGTAGTTAATGGTTCTAACGGCTGCGACAAATGACAGATAGAACAGAGACACCGAAATGACGGAGAGAGAGAGAGAGAGAGAGATAAATCTTACAGAATTCCCCCAGTCGTTGTAAATCTGATAGAATTCAGAGTTGCTGTTGTCTTGCTTTTAATGCTGTAAACAACACGGTCTCGCCAGACAGAAAAACATGTAGTAGGAACCTTGTGGGTTTAATGGTTGCATGTGATTAAGGGAACACTTTATAATCATGTGACGATTTGCATAAATACCCAGTCTGTAACATATAGTCTTACACAGAGACGAAATTGAACAAAGGGTAATTACTCTCTTTTTCTAATTAACTCCCCTCCACCAAAGTTGATTACGATACCATCACCTAGCAGTGCGTGGATGAGAACCAAAGTGAGACAAGCAAAGCATCATTCTTAAAAAAGAATGTGCCAAGCTCGCCTTTATGACCCTCACCCACACAGTACACATCAACAATGATGGAGAGGACAACATACAAACAAATCAACACATACACACACCATCCTTGGAACTCGAGCGATATATCTGGAAGTGAGGAATCTAGGCAGAACCATGCAACAGTCAACAGCCAAACGCTCAAATGTTCTGAATGATTGGATCTAGTTCCATGGTTAAATACCAAATTACCGGACTATTTTTTATTATTTTTTATTATGATTTGTATGTTTGTGGAGACAAAACGCAAGTATATGTGTGAAAACTGCTGCTGATTTAATGGATCCGGATTTGCTTTCTGAGATTGAGTGTGCAAGGAAGGAAGATGGATCTATTTTTAGCACAAGTATCATTGACAACAAAGACAGCCAGAGGCAAACAGAGACAAAGACGACCTCGTCCCAGACAGAGCAGATATCAGATTTTACTCTGAATAGTCAGCAAGAGAAACAAGAATGCTTAATGAAACAGATGGCTGATTCTATCCTAGATTTACAGTCGTCACTGTCAAATAGATTTGATGATCTGCATACAGTCATTGAGAGCAGAAACAGAACAGGCTTAGAACCAGCAATAAACCAGGACAACACTGACAGTGACAATGCTCTACATCACAGAAAACCAGACACAGCATTCAAATCACATTCCAACAATTCTTTGCAGTCTCTGGGGACAAACATAAACAAGCCAATGTTCTCTGAAATTATGAAAAACAAAACAGACAAGGCTTTGCAAGGAATGAGTTCTGTGCCTAATGACGCAAAGAAAAGTGACGACAAAAAAGCTAGTCAGAACAAAAATCTATCTCCCCCAAATAAAGGAGACGTCTAAAAAAACACGCACAAAGAGCAAAGTTCTTTTGATAGAAACAATGTTAAAGTACATGAACATAAAAAAGAACAGTCCAAGCAAACGCTCAAGCCGAACTCATATATAAATGAACCCAGAAGCTCTTCAAAATCGGACCTTCCTTCAGTTCTTGTCTGTCACGATTCTGTCTTCAATGGTATCTCAGGAAAAAGATTAGGAGAGGCCTACGGCCTTTGCGTACAGAAGAAGAAAACCAGCACTATTGAGGATTGTAAGAAGGCCCTGCTGAGTGACAATGTTCAGAGTACGGATGTCATTGCTTTGCACATTGGGGTCAATGACCTGAAAAAGTCACAAGATCCTCAAGACACAGCCAAACACCTATGTCAAACTTGTGAAAGATGTGCAGGACAAGCACACTAACATACATATTGTAGTCAGCAGGATTGCTCCGACTCATGTACAAGAACTCAACATCAAGAGGGAAATTTTTAATGCTGAGATCCTCTCAAGTCTGTCCAGTTTAAAGAACGTGTCCATTGTGTCCCATGAGAACATTGATAGCAACAAACTGTACCTTTGGGACCTCATTCACCCGTCACAGAGAGGCCTGAGTGTTTTCGCGGGTAACTTCGGGCGGCATATCCACTATCTGTTTTGGTCCAAACCGAATCGTCCTAGACGCCGCTTCACGCAAAGACCTCCCTGGCAGAGCAGATACCAGCAACAACACCGGCGTGGAAGAGACCAGCCAGATCGTGACAACCGGTTCTCATAACTCCTGTGGCAGTCTTCTGTTAGGAAAAGTGGATGATCCTTTTTCAGTTCGCCATTATCCCTATTGAATAGTCATTGTGTTTAGGAAAATAATTGACTGTTGTTTGCGTTTTAGTTTTACTGTTCTTTTTAGATGTTTTCGTTTTAGTTGTTAGTTTTATCAATTTTACAGTATATTCTACATTTTTTTTATGTTATAAAGAACATCTTGTATGGCAAATAAATCACATATTAACATCCTACAATGGAATTGGCGGTCAGTTAGTACTAATTTAGTAAATCTTCAACAACATCTTGAGAGTAATACCTATATGGTCCTTATCCTTCAATCTCTAAATGTATAAAAAAAAGACTTACCACGACTAAATCATTTCTTCTATCCACCAGTCTGCCAAGAAACTGATGAAACTGTGAAAGTGTCTGTCGCCATTTATATCAACGATCAATTGTTTTACCATCCAATTCAGTCACCTATACCAACTGCACAACAGACTTGTATTCTTGTGCAATATGTGTCAAATTTGATAAATCTTTAGTTTTAAATATAGTTTCAGTACATTTTCCTAAAGGGGTCATTGATTGCAATTCTGACTGGATTCGTTCTATAAACGCTAAAAGTGGTAAATGGCTAATAGCAGGGGACTTTAACGAACATGCCCCATTTTGGGATAAATTATGCTCAAAAGTTAGCTCTGATCGTTTAGTGGAGAACATTTCAGATTTCAGATTCTCCGCTATTTATCTTAAATGATGGAAATGTTACCAGGCTCCCTGATGTTCCCAGCCACAAGCTATCAGCAGTTGACCTG
This sequence comes from Phymorhynchus buccinoides, assembly GCA_017654935.2. Classification (NCBI taxonomy): domain Eukaryota; kingdom Metazoa; phylum Mollusca; class Gastropoda; order Neogastropoda; family Raphitomidae; genus Phymorhynchus; species Phymorhynchus buccinoides. Next base: position 14,764 of record JAGGCT020004146.1, read on the forward strand.
ACTTTAATGTCTCCATCAATAGTTCCTAGCTGCACGTGGCAATTACTCGATAATAAGCAGCTGTTTGCAGTTGTTAGTCAGCTGCTGGGTAAAGCAAAGGCCTCCCCTCTCCCCGGTAACATTGACCCCAAAGAACTTCCACAAACTTTCTCTCATTTTTTCGAAGAAAAGGTTTTGCAAATTAGACTTGATCTGGATAGGCAGTCAGTTGACCCACCATCTTTTACTGTGTACAATGGTGTGGTGTTCGGCAGTTTTGAGTCTGTATCTGAGTCGTCCGTTTCAGAAATTGTTTCTAAATCTGCCCCCAAATGCTCTGATCTCGACTCAATCCCCACTCACCTTACAAAGTAGTATCTCTCAGACCTTGTTTCAGTCCTCACCAGAATCATAAAACACTCTCTAAATACTGGCTCTGTTCCTCCTTGCTTGAAACATGCGCTAGTCATTCCTCTCCTCAAGAAAAACGGTCTCAAACCAGACGAACTGAAAAACTTCAGGCCTATCTCTCATCTACCGTTTCTCTCCAAAATCCTCGAAAAAGTTGTCCTTGTACAGCTTGAACGCCACTTAACTCAAAACGATCTGTATGAAGTCCATCAATCCGCGTACAGACAAAATCATAGCACAGAAACAGCACTACTCAATGTCACAGACAGTCTCCTTAGCTCAGCTGACAACAAACTCGCATCACTTCTCACTTTACTCGACCTCAGTGCCGCGTTCGACACTATAGATCACAGCATTCTGCTGCAGAGGTTGTCAGTGTCCTTTGGTGTCACTGGGACTGCTCTAGAATGGTTCAGGTCTTACCTGACTGGCAGAACGCAGTCTGTGTTCATTGGCAGCAATGTCTCCTCATCAGTGCCCCTAAAATTTGGCGTCCCTTAGGGCTCCGTTTTAGGTCACCTTCCTTTTCCCCTGTACATTCAACCCTTGTCCGAAGTCATAGAACATTACAAAATCCTTCACGAGAAATTCGCGGATGACACTCAACTACTTGACGCAACCAAGGCTGTCGCTTTCCAAAATCTGATCTCCACTTTTGAGTCTTGCTTTCAGTCCATAAAATCTTGGATGCTCAGTAACAAACTCAAATTAAATGACGAGAAGACTGAGGCCGTAGCTGTTGGCTCGCGCTCAGTCTTGGACCACGTTAGCGTCGCGTCTGTGCAGGTTGGCACAAATACCATTCCCTTCACTTCAAAAACAGCGTGAAGGATCTGGGTGTCCATTTGGACAGTTCTTTGTCCATGGACACCCAGATCAGCCACTTGTGCCGTTCCGCCTACCTCGCTCTGAAACAGATTGCTTCAATCCGTCCTTCACTCTCTGAAAAAGCCGCCACTCAACTAGTATGTTCGTTGGTCTTTTCCAAAGTTGACTATTGCAATGCAACTCTTGCCGGACTCGCCGCAGTTCAAATCAATCGTCTCCAAAGAATACAAAACAATACAGCCAGACTCGTCCTGAGGAAATCTAAAAGGACCCATGTCACACCCCTTCTGATCAAACTACACTGGCTGCCAATTCATGCTTGCATTGAGTACAAACTAGCAATCTTCACTTTCCGCCATTTTCAGAACACTTTGCCAACATACCTGTCCAACCATCTCATCACCTATCAACCATCCCGCACTCTTCGTTCTAGCAACGAGAAACTCCTCAAAGTCCCCTGCATGAAACTTAAGTCCTTTGGTCACCGCTCTTTCAGCTATCAAGTACCCACCATCTGGAACTCGCTCCTCTTCTACCTCCGGTCCGCTTTGTCCCTGTCTGCATTCAAGTCTGACCTTAAGACTCATCTGTTCAAAAAGTTCCTTTCCCCATCATAATTTAAATTCAATCTCCCACACAAACCCCATGTAAAGTGTGCCTCTGTGTAAAGTGTGCCTCTGTGCGTGTGCGTATATATATATATATATATATATATATATATATATGTCACAGTAGAAATCGGAATCCAGTACGATTCGGAATCCTACTAGTACAAATCGGAATTCCGATTTCTACTAGTACAAATCGGAATTCTAATTTCTACTGGCTTTTTTCTAGTACAAATCGGAATTCTGATTTCTACTAGTACAAATCGGAATTCCGATTTCTATTAACAGCCAGTAGAAATCGGAATCCAGTACGATTCGGAATCCTACTAGTAGAAATCAGAATTTCGATTTCTACTGGCTTTTTTCTAGTACAAATCGGAATTCCGATTTATAATAACAGCTTGTAGGAAATGGAATTCAGTACAAATTAGAATCTACATATTTTAGCAATTGTAAAAGAAGAAACCAAAAAAAGACAGGGCATAATATTGATAAGAGCAGCAGTGATCACTGAGTACTAAGAAGGAAGAAATTGTTGATCATTGTTTAAGATTTTCCATTCGGTGAATTGTAATCAAGTAACTTCAACAAGTTTGCAGCTCCGCTGCGACAAATCAGTTGTTCAGTCAATTGGTGTTTCAATTTTGTTAGAGAGAGTACACCAGTGGCAGTATTTACAACTAAATTCAACGAAGCAAAGGTGGAGGATCAGAAAAATAAATATTATTCCCTTTTGGACGAAATGCTTGTCAATAGTGAGTGCTCCCCGTGGGGATACCAGGGGGTCTTTTGCATAAATAGTTCCCCACCTTCTGGAAGTTCTGTGCGTGTAACTTCCTCTAATCTGTCACTCTCTTTGACTTTGCCTTTTCCCTTTGCTAACTGTCATCCACTTATCTTTCTGCCTTACCTGTCCATTCTCCTGCCTTTTTTCACGAAACACTTTCAAAAACATTTCCTCCAGCCGAAGTCGGACTTGCTGGGCTAACTATCTTAGTACTATTTCTTAGTTAGGTGCATAGCGGCAGCATGACGCCTCTGCGCTCATAATCGACAGGAAACTGTCTGAGCGATCGAAGAAGAAGAAGAAAAAGAAGTAGTGAGTGGGAGAGAGAAAAACACCGGAAGGTGTGTGTGTGTGTGTGTGTGTGGGGGGGGGGGGGGGGGGGGGCATGGAGATCAGAGAGAAAGAGAGAGACAGAGAGGGAAGGTAGGGAGGGGGCATAACAATAAATGTTATTAGTGTGTGTGTGTTTGCGCAATAACGTAGCTCATGAACTTTGATTTCCCTTGCAATTTTGTTTCTTTTCTTATAATATTGTAATATTGTTTCAAATTTTGTGGTTATGAACAGGGCTTTGCTTACATAATATTATTTTATGTATATTTAATTTGATTTAGTGAGTCTTATGTGCATAATGTTAACTTATTTGTGTTTTATTGTCTATGTAAGGAGAGACAGTCATGAATATCAAAATAATACAACAGCAGCAAACAAAAGAAAAATACAAACAGTAAATCAGAGAGGGAGCTTTAGACAATTCGACATTTGTATTGTCATTACCCAAATAACTGTCTGATTGCAAGGGGGGTGGCAAAATATATCAACGTCATAACAAATAACAAATAGAAAGCACACAAAAATCATCCTACAACAAAAAGAAAGAAATAACACCACATGACAAGTCCGAAAAAGTAGAAATCATACTCTCATTCCGTGTACTTGGCCTACGTGTTGAACAACTTCTCTTTTTTAACAACCTTCCATACATACACGCACGCACGCACACAACGCACGCACGCACGCAAGAGAAAAACAACAACACACACACACACACACTCACACACACACACACACACACACACACACACACACACACACACACACACACACACACACACACACACACACACACACACACACACACACACACACACACACACACACACACACACACACACACACGAAATAACATCGCAAACTGAATCGCTGTCACACAGAAAATCGTAGAAATTGGTTATCAACCGTAGTTCCGTAGTTTATAGTCAAATTCCGTAGGAACAACGGAAAATCGAGAGTGCTCTCACAGATCAAAGTTATGCTCCTCCTTTTGTCTCTCGTCTCTTACAATTGTTGGAGAAGTGGATTCCAATTTGTACTGGATTCCCATTTCTACTGGCTGTCAGTACAAATGGGAATTCCGATTTGTACTAGAAAAAAGCCAGTAGAAATTAGAATTCCGATTTGTACTAGTATAAATCAGAATTCCGATTTGTACTAGTAGGATTCCGAATCGTACTGGATTCCGATTTCTACTGCGACATATATATGTGTGTGTTCTTTCTCTCTGTCTCCCCCTCTCTCTTTCTCCATCTCTCTCTTTCTTCCCCCCCTTTACCACCCCTATGCCCTTTCCTCCCCCTCCCCTCTGTCCCTCCTCCCCCCCCCCCCTCTCCTTCACTCTCTCTGCCTTTCTCGTAAATGTCGTTTTGCATTCACATATTGTTTGGGAATTTGTGAGCTCGTGCCGTTCCGCCTACCTCGCTCTGAAACAGATTGCTTCAATCCGTCCTTCACTCTCTGAAAAAGCCGCCACTCAACTAGTATGTTCGTTGGTCTTTTCCAAAGTTGACTATTGCAATGCAACTCTTGCCAGACTCCCCGCAGTTCAAACCAATCGTCTCCAAAGAATACAAAACAATGCAGCCAGACTCGTCCTGAGGAAATATAAAAGAACCCATGTCACACCCCTTCTGATCAAACTACACTGGCTGCCAATTCATGCTCGCATTGAGTACAAACTAGCAATCCTCGCTTTCCGCCATTTTCAGAACACTTTGCCAACATACCTGTCCAACCATCTCATCACCTATCAGCCATCCCGCACTCTTCGTTCTAGCAGCGAGAAACTCCTCAAAGTCCCCCGCATGAAACTTAAGTCCTTTGGTCACCGCTCTTTCAGCTATCAAGTACCCACCATCTGGAACTCGCTCCCCTTCTACCTCCGGTCCGCTTTGTCCCTGTCTGCATTCAAGTCTGACCTTAAGACTCATCTGTTCAAAAAGTTCCTTTCCCCTTCATAATTTCAATTTAATCTCCCACACGAACCCCGTGTAAAGTGTACCTCTGTGTAAAGTGTGCCTCTGTGCGTGTGCGTGTGCGTTTATATATATATATATATGTGTGTGTTCTTTCTCTCTGTCTCCCCCTCTCTTTCTCCATCTCTCTCTTTCTCCCCCCCCCCCCCCCTTTACCCCCCCCTACCTATACCCTTTCCTCCCCCCCCTCTGTCCCTCCTCCCCCCCCTCCTCTCTCTCCTTCACTCTCTCTGCCTTTCTCGTAAATTTCGTTTTTTGTGAGTGCATAAATGGCGTGCGTGTTGAAAAGGTGAGGTGGGTGGGGGTGGGGGTCTGTTTGTCCATGCCGTGATTTTTTTATTTTCTTTGAAATGGTGTCAATTATGTGTATGTCAAAGGGGTGGGTGGGATGAACGGCGTGAGCATTTTTTTTTTTTTTTTATAAATTGTTTTCTCTTGTAATATTTGTAAAGTGCTCTGAGGATGATTTTGTATCATCGAAGAGCGCTATAGAAGCTTCATTTATTAATACCTTAGGGAGTGATCACATTCCTATTATTATTTCCCTTGGAGGTATTGACGTTAAACATGATAATATCAAGGATAAAATCCTCAAATTTGATTATAAGCGAGCTGACTGGGCTACATTTAAATCTATTCTAAAGTCATTTGATGAAAACACTTTTGAAAAGACAGACATCGAATCTATGTATAATTCTTTTATCGAGTCTATTCTGAATGCTGCAAGTGAGGCAATTCCTAAACTTAATCAATCTTCCTTCCTTCCAGTAAGTGACCACAGTCAAACTTGACTATTCTGTCACTGTAGAAAACGTTATCAAAGTCTTCTAAGCATACTGGCAAAGCGTGGTGGAGAGAATCATGTAAAAACGCAGTTGAAAAAAATAAGAACACGTTTAACCTTTGCATGCATCTTAATGAAATAAATGACCATAAGGATGCAAAAAAGATTTGGAACAAGGTCCATGAAATGAAAAATGGGATTCATCTACCTGCATATCCTATTATTGTAGATGATGAGAAATTTCCGTCAGTATCTCAAAAAGCTGAGGCATTTACTGATACATTTGCTAAGAATAGCTCTTTCAATAGCTTATCAGAAAAATGCAGAACCTTGAGGGAAAATCAATCTAACAATGACATATATAGTGACCCTGAGGAAAATAGTGATCATTACTTAAATGCCGAAATTACATATCAAGAATTAATATCTGCCATTTCTTCATTACCTAATAGCAAAAAAACATCTGTTGGTTTAGATGCCATTTCCAATGAAATGCTAAAACATCTACCAGAAAACATTTTTACATTCTTACATGAAATTATCAAAAGATGCTGGGTTGAAGGGAATATGCCGTCTATATGGAGAGATTCAATTATTGTTCCTATTTTAAAACAAGGTAAACCAATGCATAATGTGAATAGTTATAGACCCATAGCTCTCACATCTCATGTCTGCAAATTGATGGAGCTAATTGTCTTAAATAGAGTTTCATACTACTGTGAAAAACGTAGCATTATTCCCGTTAATCAGGCTGGTTTTAGAAAATGAAGATCAACTATTGATCACTTAGTAAATCTAACAACGCAAGTCAAATGTCAATTTGCTAGAAGACAAAATGTTCTCGCCACATTTGTTTATATTAACAAAGCGTATGATCAGGTTTGGCATGCTACTATATAAGTTAAAAACTATTGGTCTCTCTGGTCATATCTATAGCTATAATAAAACATTCCTGGCCAACAGAAGTATGCAAACAAGAATTGGTAATACATATTCCTCAAAAAGGCTCCTTGACATGGGCATCCCTCAAGGCTCTGTAATTGCGCCTCTCCTTTTTAACATCTTAACTCATGATCTACCAAAATATATTAAAAAAGATAGTAACTTAATTCAATACGCAGACGACATTTGTTTATGGATGAATGCTACTTTGAAAAACAAAACATCAAAAAGGTCTTTAAACTATATTAGAAGAATATATCAAAATGATTTGGATAACATTGCTAATTTTATGTCTGAAAACGGTTTATGTCTTTCTCCTGAAAAATCTCATATGATGCTATTTGACGCAGGAGGATCTGTTCATAAGGCTCCCCCCTTTAAAGTAAATAACATCACACTAAATTATGCTACAGATATTAAATTTCTTGGAGTATATATTACATCTAAGCTTTCTTGGAATCTACATTTGGAACATGCTGTAAATCAAGCAAGAAAATCACTTAACCTTCTTAAATTTATTAGTAAACAAAGTTGGGGCCAAGACACACAAACCTTAATTCATATGTCTTCCGCATTAGTTAGATCTAAATGATCATATGCACAAGAGGTCTTTTTTAATGCCCCCAAATAGTTACTGAAAAAACTTCAAAGCATAGATTGTAAGGCATTTAGATTAGATTTAGATTAGCCCTTGGTGTTCCCTTTCATGGTTCGATCTTAGGAACTTACCATGAAGCAGGTGTTTTACCTCTTGAAGATCATCGCAAATTAGCGTGTGCTAAATACATTTTAAGATGCTCCACAGTTCAAAATTTAAATCAAATGTAACTCCGTATAAGGTCTGATATTCATTTTCCCAAACGTGCTAAATGCATTCGTTAGAACAAAACTATATTAACATTTTTTTCTAAACTGTTGAAAAAATCAGGTGTAAATCAAAAGAAGTTGGCTGTGCGGTTTTCAGTAAGTCCCATTCCAAACTGGGAGCTGTGCAAGGCAAAATTTGATTACAACTACACAACTGTATCTAAAAATGATAACATTAACATTCTTGCCTGTGAGGCTAAATCTCATATCAACGATTTTTATCCCAATCATTTCAAACATTTTACTGACGGTTCTTTACTAGGCAATAATGCAGGCTGTGGATTTGTCATCCCCACTTTAAAAATCGAAAAATCTTTTTATCTTGGTAAAGACTTCTCCATTTTCACAACTGAATTAATAGCAATTTTAATGGCTATTCAGTATGTTATAAATGTTCCATTTAACTTCTACGGTGTTCTTTTTTGTGTAGATTCTAAATCTGTTCTACAAGTCCAAAAAACAGGGCTGAAATCATTACAAAAATTAGAATACTTATTCATATTCTTATATCAAGAGGTATCACAGTTGATTTTTGTTGGATCCCATCTCATTGTTCGATTTCTGGAAATGAATGGGCTGATCGTACTGCTCGGGCAGGGACAAACAAATCTGCCAATTCCACGGATATTCACATTCCCTGGAGTTTGCAAGAAGGTTATTCTCTCTTACAAAGAGCTTCCTTTGAACATTTTGATAAAATCTACAAAGAATCTATGCTTCACAAGATACATAAACCTAAATCTTCCATAAAGTGTTGTTTAAACTCCCGATCATGGAAGTCTCAGAAAAGAGATTCCTTGGTAAATTATGTATTTCTTAATAGAAATGTAAACAAACATCCAAGACTCCGTCAAAAGTTTGTTTCACTACTTTATAGACTTAAGCTAAATGCTTTTAAAACTAAATTCATAAAAAAATCTTCAATGTGTATGCAGTGCTATTGATAATTGTACAACAACACACATTCTATATTATTGCCCTTATTTTGAATCGGCCCTATCCGAATTCAGAAAAGATTAATCTAAATGTATATTCCAAGATGCCGTATCTCTTTTGAATTTTGTACAAACTTTAATGTTAAGTCCAGTTGGCTAGTTTCTATGATTGCTGGGTTTTTTTTTTTTTTATAGAATGTTTGCATTTTGATTTTAGTTCAATTCTGGATTAAAAAAAAAAAAAGTTTCAATTTATCATATATCCTCTAATGATACATATAAATTCGCACTTTAAGCACACGCAGATACACATGCACATACCCGCGCGCGCACACTCAGTCACACACTTTCATGTTTAATATCACTTTTAAGTGAAAAGACGTTAAATTAAAGAAGAACAACAACAACACAATCCTTCTCATAATGGTAGGTCACAAAAACAACAACAACAACAAAACAACAATGACAAACACAGTAACTAACAAAACATAAGAACAAAAGACAGTTACGAACACATTCATAAGCGAGCACATTGAGAATGCAGCTTCAAACTGAATGTAAAAATAAAACTTAAATGATTATCATGACTTTGTGAGCCGGCCGCAATGTGCCACCTGTTTACGCAATAAAAAAAAGCTTGAATATCAGGAGACATTACATGATTTGTAGTCAACAGTCTTGAAGCTAATATAGTTAAAATGGCCAAAGTTTCGTTTTGAATAACCAAAGAACCATACACACACTTAATTCATATTTTGCACATTAAGTGATGCATTGCACTTTTTTTATATGAATCTTAGCCGGAAGTATTTACCGGAAATGGGTGACTGTCAGGGTGAACTGGGCAAAGAGTCTGAGCATGAGGAATGCAAATGGTGGGCTAGAAAGACACGCAGTGGGGATTCGTCTTCTCATGCTTGTAGGGCGAACTAATGTCCTCCAGTAACTATTGATGTTTGTTCTTCATTCATTGATTTTCTAAATGTTTACAATTGCAAACATTGTAACAACAGATCAATAACCGATCAAATAAATGTTCAATTCTCAGCTAACAAATAAAGGGGATAGGGTTTCTTTTGAAAATACCATAGAAACATTAAACAAATTTGGAAATGTATCAGGCTTGTTTATGAATAATGAGAAAACAAAAGTAATTTGGTCAGGAAGTAAAGCTTTTTCAAATGTGAGATATATGCCCCACCTAAATATGTGCTGGAATCCTAAGCAGTTTGAAATACTAGGGATATGGTTTACACCAGATCTGACAGAATGCGAACAACTGAATTATAAAAATAAACTGGAGAAAGTAAATGTACTATTTAACATATGGAACAAAAGAAGCATCACGCCTGTTGGTAGAGTAGCAGTGTTGAAATCCTAGATACTCTCCAAATTGATTTACCTTTGGATTTTGTTACCCAGCCCACCTAACGACTTCATTGATATGATTAAAAAACCAGTGCTTCCAATTTGTATGACAAAGCAAACAAGATAGTATATCTCGAAACAAACACAGTCAAAAATATAAGAAATGGAGGATTGGGAATACCTCAGTTGAAACATATGATTACTGCACTTTATGGGTCAGGAAACTCACATTATGGGAATTATAAATGGAGATCTAGATTACAAGAAAGTTGTCCATTTATTAACAACCTTGATAAACTTAGGAACAACACACCAATCTCTCGGATATGGAGAAGGTCCTTTAATGGAGAAAAACAATCCAGACGTTTCGGACTATAAGTCCGTTTTCAATGTAAGGACACGCAACAAAAAGGAGACACAACAAAAGTGACAGGAAGCGATGGAAGAAGAAGGAAAAGGAGAAAAATTGACTGAGTGGAATTAACATCTTAAAAAAAATAAAAATAAAAACAAAAGCCAAAAAAAACCCACCAAACAAACTGAGTAGGCCTACAAGTTAATCACGAAAAACACAAGAACCTACTAAATTTTAGGGCAATAAAATTACAAAACTAAGACACTGAATAGGTGTTGAATCTGCATTCAAAAACTGTATATTAAACCGTTGCCAAAAAGTGAGCATCAATCACTACAAAATACACACACACAAATAATGAAATAGTGAGGCCAAGAGAGGAGATCGCGAAATTGAACAAAGGGTAACTATTTTTGTTGCATTATATATAATTGTGGTGATATTTTCGTTGCGGAAATAATGTAAAAAGTTACAAGGGAAAGCCTGTTTCCTAAATAAAAGTACTGGTGGTTGATCCACTGAAAGAAACTGCCCAACGATCTCATTGGTCGTTGGGATAAACGGAAGAAACTGATTGGTCGCTAGGAAAAATTATAAGTTGAGCTTTGTTGCTCTTTTCGGTTACTTTTTATGTTTTCCGACCCCTTGTAGGTTGATAGGACATTTATATATTTTTTTGAAATTCGATAATGTAACTTTAGATTTTGCTTCATTGATTCTACTAAATTTTATAACCTCACTGTGATTCATAAGGCCAGGCTACGTGCCGGAAATTGTGACACTTTTGAGAGTTAAAAGCTAGGTTGTATACTGTGCATTTGCACAAACTATGAGCTCGACTGAGCCTCCAAAAGAGAGGGGACAAAAACAGCCTGGGACTACGTCCCAGAGGGCCCTATCATTTGTGTCAAACCCTGAAAAGGAAAAACAAATATTCATAAGTGAAACAGAATCAGAATCCACCATCATGGATGATTCACCACTGTCACCAGAGGCCGAAGACCCTGGAAACGATTCAGTATTTTTGACTCCATCAGGAAAAAAAAGACCTTGGAAGAAACCGACTTTACGTTGATCCAAAACCGAAAAAGATCCAGAAATCAAAGACACTCAGAACCAAATTCAGAGAAATCAAACGATCAATCTCCAACTGAAAATAAAATAAGAGAAGAGCTAAAAGACATGGATGAGAATCCACCCCCCTCTCAGCCCCCAAATCAGGAGGTTCAGGTTGAGGAACAAAACGAAATAGGGATAGAGGAAGACATGGAGGGCCAACGGCCCAGTCAAACAGAAACTGTTTTGGAGGCTGCCATGGAACCTGGTTCCAAGACAGCCTCTGAAGCGGGGAACGGAGCTAAGAAAAACTTAAATTTTAGACCATTCAGACAGGGGGACCAACCTCCACCAATTTTTCTACAGTTTCCGGTGGTTCTGGAGGATCTGGGCACTGGCTCTGCCATGCTCAGATCGCTCGGACCCACCACAAGTTATAACATGTGGTGCCAGACCATAGGGCCCATCCTTAGCCAGAGACCCTCTCAAACAACAGATTTCTGATAGGGTGTCGCTCGGAAAAACAACAGCGAACGCTGGCTGGAATGAAGAAGCTAGCACAGTTAAATATTAAGTGTTCAGTTCCAACCGCCACAACAGAGGGAGTAATTAAAGCTATCCCCCACGAAGAAGACAGTGACGAAATCAAAAAACTTATTCCAGGCGCTAAACAAGTGACCAGACTGAAAAACAAGGACGGGAGTGACTCAAGAGCTGTCAAAATCATTTTTGACAGGCCTACTCTCCCGTCCCTTGTAAAACTAAATGCAGAAGAATTTAAAGTACATCCGTACGTAGCACCAGTTCGGAAATGCCGAAAAGTGTTCCAGGCTGGGACACAGCCAGGACCAATGCAGATCCAAAAAAGAGAACTGTGTCAGATGTGCCCAGCCTGGACACAATATCAAAGATTGTACGACACAAACCCTAAAATGTATTAATTGCATGGGAGATCATTCGGCAGCGTACCAGGGTTGTCCTCAGTATCAACTGCGTTTAAGAGCGAACAAAATAAGAGCAGAGACCTTTTTGCCATATTCTGAAGCCATTAAAAGGGCCGAAGTTGCTTTGGCTGATGACAAAAAATCAAAGAAGAAAGAAGGCCACCCCCCCATCTGCCACCCAATTTGGCATGGAGAACAGAGGAGAGAGGCCTTCTTAAAACATCACAGGCAGATAGCTATGCAGGCAAAGTGAAAGGCACAGCGAGTCGTGAAATTGTGGAGGATCAAAGTCAGATCCTCCTCGATAGCTCTGACAACGCAACCCCTGACAAAGGCACAGATAGAAAGAGAAGGAAACACTCAAGACGTACCAGACGAAATAGCAATAAAAAAAACCTTTTAAAAGCGAAAGCCAACCTTTTAATTGAACAGAACAAAAATGTATCAGAAAAGAACATTGAAGCACTTGTGGCGGATCAGATACAGAAACAAACCGAGACAATGATGACTTGTATGACAAAACACATGGACAAACTCATGACTGACTACCAAGACAAAATGACCAAAAGACTGAATCTGGATCTGTCACAAGAGGCTAGCACTTCAGCTACATTTGTTGATTTGAACCAACTACAGCAAATAGAACAACAATCTACTAATAAACCTCCAGGAGAGGAGTTTATAACTAAGGTTCTGATTTCCCTAGCGAAAGCTAGAACCAGTAACAAACCAAAACTGCTCTTGGAAGGACTAGTTGCTCTCCTCCTGTTTAGCTCAATTGGTTTGCGAACCGACAGAAACTCCCAGACACCGACCCAGACACGTGTCACAGAAACCTCATTAGGAAAGTTTCTTTTTAAGAAATATTTCAATCAAAATCTCCTTAAGCTTTCCTGTCTTCTTCTTCAGCAAATATTCTCCAGTGGAACTGCAGAGCAGTTTCCTCCAACATTGATTTTCTTATAAATTTTTTGGCAACAAATCCAACTAAATATCATATTCTTTGTCTTCAATCACTAAATTGTACATTTAAAAACTTGCCTAGAATAGATGGTTTATGCTACCCTCCATCAATCAGTAATTTACTAGGTAGGATAAAAACCGCAACCTACGTAAGAATGAATGTAGGTCATAATAAAGTAACTTCGCCCATTTCAAATATTGACTTAATTCAGTATTCCAACACAATACAAATTAATTTAAATAACCATCCTCTACATATTTTAAATATGCATTATCCACAGGGTTATAAAAAGGCACCCACTACTAACTGGCTTAATTCTTTGTCCCTCTTCTGCTCCTGGGCTGTGTTGGGAGATTTTAACGCTCACCACATAAACTGGGAGCGTAACTGTACAAGAAATGAAGACCAAAAACTAATGGAGGAAATTAACGAATCTAATTTAATTTTACTTAACGATGGAACTAGTACAAGGTATCCTGACAAACAAAATAATAAAGCTACTGCAGTGGATTTAAGCTTTATTAGTCCACACTTATACACCAAGACCGATTGGTGCCCTCTAATTGATCCCTTGGGCTCAGATCACAAGCCCATTTCGATAGAGATTGAAACATCCATACATGATTCAGAAGATTTGCCCCGAGAAAATGTTTATATGATAAGGCAAATTGGGAAGTTTTTAAAACAGTTTTAGAAAAATACACGCCAGAGGAAGTTGAACACCAGAATATAGAAACATACTATAAAAATATTCATTCACAAACTTTAGAAGCCAGTATATTTGCCATTCCCATGACTTCGCAAACCTCAGAAAAGATCAATCAAACCAGAAACAATCCCTGGTGGAATGAGGATTGCGCAGAAGTTGTTAAAGAAAAACACAAGGCAAGTAATAAATTTAATAAATATCCTACTGTAGAAAATTTTGATGATAAGAAAATTAAAGAAAAACATAGCAAACAAGTATATGCAAGGTTAGAAGGCTATGCCACTCTTGTATAGATGTTGATTTGTTTGTATGTTGTCCTCTCCACCATTGTTGATGTGTACTGTGTGGGTGGAGGGTCATAAAGGCGAACTTGGCACATTCTCTTTTTGAGAATGATGCTTTGTTTGTCTCACTTTGGTTCTGACCCATGCACTGCTAGGTGAATAGTATCGTAATCAACTTTGGTGGAGGGGAGTTAATTAGAAAAGAGAGTATTTACCCTTTGCTCAATTTCGCGATCTCCTCTCTTGGCCTCACTATTTCATTATTTGATTAGCCAAACTTCCTTTCGGGGCTTACCAGTTAGTTCTGTGTTGTGTGTTGTTTATGTGTAACATATAATTATGCAAGGTTAGAAGGCTATGCCAGTCTTGTATAGATGTTGATTTGTTTGTATGTTGTCCTCTCCACCATTGTTGATGTGTACTGTGTGGGTGGAGGGTCATAAAGGCGAACTTGGCACATTCTCTTTTGAGAATGATGCTTTGTTTGTCTCACTTTGGTTCTGACCCACGCACTGCTAGGTGAATGGTATCGTAATCAACTTTGGTGGAGGGGAGTTAATTAGAAAAGAGAGTATTTACCCTTTGTTCAATTACACACACACACACACACACACACACGCGCGCGCGCGCGCGCGCGCGCGCGCGCACACGTACACACATGCGTACACGCACACACATAGAGAGACAGAACAGGGGGAGAGAGAGAGAGAGAGAGAGAGAGAGAGAGAGAGAGAGAGAGAGAGAGAGAGAGAGAGAGAGAGAGAGAGAGAGAGAGTAAATATCTGTAACATATTCTCAGAATTACAGTAACAATGTTGCATGGCATATTTTTTACATAAACAACTGAGGGTCAAAACGTAATAGAACATGGGATGAATACATACAAACTTACTTACGACTTACCTATCAAGAACAAAAAATGCAGCACTTTTTGGGCTGACGCCTTTGAAGCGTACAAAATGTTGAGTAAAAAAGTTCACATTGAAGACCGGTGTGATCTTGGGCTGAAAATATTTTTTACAATGAAAATATTAAATTAGGGGGGAAAACTATATACTTCAAAGAATGGATGGACAAAGGTGTGTTTCGCATTGCTGATTTAATCAGCCAAACACGATCTTTCCTCACATATGAAGAATTCAGAAGCACATATGCAATCAGAATCAACTTTGTGCTCTATTTAGGTTGCGTGCAATCTATTAAAAGGTACATTAGTTCAAAGAATATTATTATAGATAGTAATAAGTGTAATAGTTCTCCAAAAGCTCAAAATACACATATAAAAACTAAAAAGGGAACTCGGTTATACTATGACATATTGTGTACGGATAGCTCTCAACCAAAATGCTGTGAGCAATGGAATAATGAAGTATTAGAAAGTCTGAGCTGGAAGAAAATATTTCATAAAATACAAAAAATAAAAGAGGTTAAAATGAAATGGTTCCAAATCAGAGTTGTTCACAGAATTATAGCCACAAATAGTATTTTAGAAAACATTTAAATTGCTGACAATGATAAATGTACTTTTTGCAAATCTAAAAAAGTAACCATTGTACATATGTTATTTTCATGCAATGTGACAACAGGTTTCTGGAGTAATCTTCAACGATTTCTGCAAGACAAGTGTGCCGATGCGCAAAATGTAGCTTTAACAAAGGAATTGATAATTTTGGGTACTGATTCTTTTTCAGAAACGGATGATGTGTTGGATTATATAGTTATTACTGCTAAATGTTTTATATATAAATCAAGAATGGAAAAAGTGTGTCCTCATTTTCCTGCTTTCAGAAAATATCTACAACATAAATATCGCGTTGAAGAATGTATTGCTAAAATTAACATGACTTATGCTGACTTTGAATCAACATGGCTATGCTATCAACAATTGATTGACATTTAAACATGAGATGATAGAAACATTTTCGGTAGCGATAGTGTAAGAGGAGAACATGGTGATTTTCGTGTGTCTTCCTATCGTATTTACAGATGTCTATGTTAATGCTATAGTCAGTCTCTCTCTCTCTCTCTCTCTCTCTCTCTCTCTCTCTCTCTCTCTCTCTCTCTCTCTCTCTCTCTCTCTGGTTTAAATGTTTTATTTTCCAAATCAACATGAACAACAACTATGACATAACTGAAGCAACAACAAGCAGAGCTTATGGCGTGCTCAGTTCAAAACGAATTACACAGTATAAACATTGGCGGAATTTTACCAGGAAATACAAGCAATACATTTTTGAAAAGAAAGTCACAACGAACCAAACGAACAATGGACATAGCAATAGACAAAAGAAGTAAAATCGACAAGAAAATGATAAAAGAGAGAGGGGGAGAGAGAGATAGAGGGAGAGAGAGAGAGAGGGAGAGAGGAGAGAGAGAGAGAGAGAGAGAGAGAGAGAGAGAGAGAGAGAGAGAGAGAGAGAGTTCCACCTCACACCACTCTGCAGACCAGAACTCCAACCCCACGTCGCAATAAAACGAAATAGGACACGATGATGACATTAGCCTGATTAGGATTACATGAAATGACGCCAAGATGAAAACAGAGATACACCAAAACTAACTGAGTTAAAATATTAGGTGAGAACATGAACTGGTAAGGATGCAAGAGCTGGAAAGGAAGCAGGGGTTTGAATTTTATAGCCTTTTACTTAGCTCTATAAACTGCTGCACGGTTTTGAATATTTGTTCGTTTTCTGACACTGATAAACTTTGATCGCCAAAGAGTAGGGTATAGGTGTTAGTGATGCATGGGTTAAGTGTTGAGATCGTGTTTATTCTTTCAGCAGCATAATGTCTACACTGCATCAGATAATGTTCAGCATCTTCTGTGTTGTGGCCACATGCACATTTGTGGTTATTTAATAAGTGTCTGTTGTACAAGTCACCGTTAATATTGCTCATTCCTAAACGTAGTCTACAATGGTTAACTTGATTCTGTCTGGATCCTACATAATAGTAAGGGGGGACTGTGACATCTGTAAGAGATAAATAACGTTTGAACTGACTAATAGAATCGAGTGTTTTAATAGTATCTGGAAGATTATTCCATAAGTTTGTAGTGCTAGGGAGAAAGGAATTTTTATGTAGTTCGGTTTTGGATCGTGGTACTATTCTATCTAATGGTCGGCGTCTATGGTAGGGGTTTTCCTCGGATACTAAGGAAGGGAGAAGATCTTGTAAATATTGAGGGCATTTGCCATAGACTATTTTGTGAAACTGAATTAATTTGTGTCTTCTTCGTCTTTCTTTTAGTGAGCAAAAGCCTGATTCTTTATACAGTTTCGCATGACTAGTTCCCCTTACTCCTCCAGTAATGATACGGAGCGCTTCCAAATGTAAAGTTTCTAGTGCATTTGCTTGTGTGTCTGTACAGTTGTCCCATAAAATATCTGCATAGTCAAAATTTGGTAGAACAAAAGATTTATACATAGTTTCTAGAGCTTTACGGCTTAGTCTATATTTGTAGTTTCTGAGACAAGCAATCAACATGTTTACTTTATTAGCTAAAGTTCGAATATGCTCATCCCATCTACAGTTAAAGAAAAACAAAACAAGGTTAACCCCCTAAATGTCAAAAGCAAAAAAGGAGAAAACGATCACTATTCTTTGCCAAACGTCATTCTGTTCCAAGACTCAACAATGCGACTAATAAATTCTCGTCGCTTGGGGCACGCCTATGGGGTTCGATTCACATAAAAAACATCCTACAAACTGGAAGATTGCAAAAAGAACCTGGACGACATCAAGGGGGCTGATTGCATAGTTCTTCATTGTGGTATCAATGATCTGAAAGGAAAGGATCCCAAAGCAGTTGTGACAGAAATGTCCGAGGTTGTCAAGAAAGCAAAAGCTTGCCAGCCAAAAGCACAAATAGTCGTAAGCAGAGTGGCCCCTGTCAAGGATCACCATCTACAAAGCAAGCGTGAACTGTTCAATGCTCTGCTACTGTCTGAACTGCCCCGTCATCAGGTCTCCATCCTGTCCCATGAAAACCTTGATGCTCATAACAACAGACTGATGAGGGACACCATCCACCCATCAGAGAGGGGCACCAGCATCCTTGCTGGCAACCTGGGTCGTCACGTCCACCGCCTCTTTTGGGAAAGGCCACGAAGGAGACGCACCCAGCACCCTACCAGCGGACGTGGCACCAGTGGTGGTCAACGTGGTCCAGGCAGCAGGAACTACAGGCCTACCGGGAACTACAGGCCTGCAGGTGACCCCAGAGCTGCGTTCCCCTGGCGTCCTCATCTGTGGGACCCTTTCTTCCGCCACCCTCATGTTTCCTGGTGACTTTGCCCCAAGTTTCTTGTGTTATATAAACAGTGATATTTTTATATTTTCATGAAAGTTATTGCTAATTATGTGTCTATTCTGCAATGGAATTGCAGATCTATCGTAAAGAACTTGTTGCATTTTGAAAATCATATTTATTCAAATAATATCTCTCTTTTGGCTTTGCAGTCTTTAAATGTTGAACCATCTAAACTGCCTCAATTTCGAGGATTCTATTACCCCCCTCTATATAACTGCAAAAGAACAACTAAAAGGGTCCAGACTGCAATATATGTTAGATCAAGCCTTAATTATAGATCTTTAAAGTTAGACATTAATCCATACACTCAAGATGCAGAAGCATTTTTTGTTACTGCGTTATCGTTAAAAGTTAGCAAAGATTTTAATATAAATATAGTTTCTGTATATTATCCAAACGGCCCAAATGCAGATAATTCAGATTGGATAAGACACCTTCCTTCTTCAAATAAAAACTGGGTCATATTCGGTGATTTGAATGCGCATTCTCCATTTTGGGAACCAGATTGCTCAATTACGACCTGTAATCGCTTAGTTGAAAACATTGTAGATTCTAAATTAGTTTTAATGAATGATGGCAGCATAACTAGAGTGCCTGATGTTTCAAGCCACAGGCCAACTTCCATCGATTTAACGTTAATATCGCCTGATTTATCAGTAAAGGCTAATTGGATGACAGAAGAAGATACATTAGGGAGTGATCATGTTCCTATTGTTGTGAAATTAAATGAACAGATCATTGATGAAGAAGAAGTTGAGGATATAATTCCTAAATGTTTATACAATAGTGCTGATTGGAGTCTCTATGAGTCAAGTCTTTTATCAATAGATCATAATACGATTAAACATGAAGACACTGATGTGTTTTATGAGAACTTTAGAAGAGCTGTTTTGTCGGCTGCTGAAAAATCAATGCCAAAGCGTAAATACTATAATGATAATAAATACAGAGGAAATGGCTGGTGGAATGAAGAATGTGCAGAGGCAGTAACAAATAAAAAGAAGACTTATAAAACATGGTTAAAGGACAGAACTGATGATAATTTTATTGACATGAAACGTGCTAAAAGCCACAGTAATAGGGTCGTAGCAAAAGCGAAACGCATCTATTTTACTCATTTTTGTCAGTCAGAAATATCTGTGTCAAAGGACATGCACAAAGTTTGGAAGAAAGTCAAAGAACTAAAGAATAGATGTCACCTACCGTCATATCCTATTAAATTAGAAAACAACAGTATTCCAACATCACAAGAAAAAGCAGAGGTATTTGTTGAAGAGTTTTCAAAACATAATTTATCATCAAAGCATAATTCAGACATAAGAAGCTACAGAGAAGAAGAAGAGACAAAATCTATTTATTGCGAACCACCTCCAGATGAAAATCACTATTTAAATTCATGTATTACATTTGAAGAATTTAATGAAGCACTAGAGTCCTTTTCTTGCAATACAACTGCTGTTGGAATCGATGGCATTTCATATCAGTTGCTCTACCATTTGCCTTTATCTTGGAAGCGATTACTTCACTCATTTTACCAAACATGTTGGTGTAATGGAACTCTCCCTACTATCTGGAAGAGGACAGTTGTAATTCCGGTTCCTAAGCAAGGTAAACCTAGATCTGCAGTTGGTAGCTATCGACCAACAGCATTAACGTCTCAAGCTGGTAAAATATTAGAAAAAATAGTTGAAAAGCGTATTCTGCATTTCTGTGAAAAGAATAAAATAATTCCTAATAACCAAGCAGGTTTCAGAAAAGGAAGATGCACGATTGATCATCTAGTTAAACT